>CAIGQV010017323.1:1677010-1689481 GCA_903798115.1 Danio jaintianensis | reverse complement strand
CACACACACACACACACACACACACACACACACACACACACACACACTCTTAACTATTGAAACAGACTTGTAGAAATCTCAAAATTCAGTCCAAAGTACATGTAATGTGTTTGTAATCTATGTATTCTCTCCCTTAATTTCTCCTAATTCTTACACTTGTATATGCCCTTTTTCAAAACATTAGACTAAGAATGCATGAATTATGTTTTATGTAATTCTAAAAGTGTCATGTTTGGTATCATTCTGCTCCATACATAATTCTACAGCTCATGATCTAGGACATATGATGAAGTTTAGTCTGTCTGTCTTGGGATGGTACAGACCAGCAAGGATGAACAAGAAAGTTTCCCACGCAACCTTTCCTCTCACACCATTGGTCAGTCAGGAGAGACTGGGTGTGACTTGACCAATAGTTAAAACCCATCTACACTCCAAAATCTGCGCAGAAGGTCTCTCGCAGAAGGTCCTCGACACAAAGGGAAAACCCCATTTCTGTACCACGTGACTCGCCTGAGTCCACGTTTATTATTTTCCGGCAAATTATAACTTAGTTTAAAGTTTGCGTCTTGTGCATCCTCCGATGGGCGTCGCAACCTCCACGCAAATGACAAAGGACTTCTTAAAAGACTTAATCTTCCAGGCATCAGAGAAAGATCACAGTTAGAGAGAGAAAGACCGAGAAATACAGGTATTTAGTCATGCATTTACCCACTTTTAAGGTGTTTACATACTTGGTGGTTCTTCATAGTTGTGTGAGTTAGATTTGCCATTCTTTTATCTAAACCCTTTATTTCCTTGCTTGTTGGATTGTCTTTGTCTGATTCACAGAAACGGACACTTTAACGGTAAAAGTTACTTGCTACCAGCTTTAATAAAACTTCAAAAACTATTCTACTGCACAAGAAGCAGGTGATAATTCCCTTTCTGAATAAATAAACAATTAGAGTCCACTCAGACGAGCGGACGAAGTCATTGCTATATTTATTTAGTTAAATTAACTATAAGTTAATTCTGAATATTCATAATTAATAATAACTTGTTATTATTGATCATTAATATTCATAAATTGAGCTAATTTCACTACATAAGAGTGGATTCAAAGTTACAGCCTTGGTCAGAGTGGATATGACCCGGCACACCAAATTTACAAAACCACTATGCCATGAGAACCTGAGCTACAGTCTCCACTCATTGGTCTCTAGTGGGTACAGCTAAGGTGTACTTTGTAAATATGTCGGTCATGACCAATACGTTTTCAAGGTCAGACCTTGAGGGCTTCAACATTGTGAAATCGAGCGCTAAAATCCTGTTAGGCCGAGAAGCCAGCAGATGTCCCATATAGCTACAGGGAGCTGAGGGGATGCCTTTTACTGGCACCACTCACACTCCTGACACCAGTGTGCAATATCAGCAAACATACCCGGCCAGTAACATCTCTGACAAACCAGCTGGGAAGTACACTCAACCTCCTGATGTCCATGCTGCTGGTGAAGCTGGGTCAGGACATCAGCTTTCATGAGGGCTGGTAGTAACACCTGGAGAACTTCCTCTCCGCCATCCGGGCGCAACATTCCCTTTTCGCTGCTTTGGATTTGCTAGCTGAGCCACCAACCTATGGAGCGGGGCAGCCAACTTGGAAAACCCCTCCACGAAACGGCGGTAGTAACTAGCAAACTCTAAAAACGAGTGCAACTCTTTAATGCTGGGCGGGCAAGGCCAGTTGGCAACTGCCTCCACTTTACCTTGGTCGGTGGAGACCCCCTTGGATGAAATGACATGACCCACATAACGCACTTCCCTTTGAAAGCAAGCACACTTGGATAATTTCTCTGCAGACGGCTCAGGACAACCTCCATTCACCCCAGATGTTCATCTATAGAAGAGGAAAAGACAACAATATTATCCAAATTCAGGAGGAAAGGTTGGCACTGTTGATCCCCAAACAACCATTCCATCAATCGTTGGAAGATGCTTGGGGCATTGCACAGCCCAAATGCCATCCTATTCCATTCAAAAAGACCAAAAAGGATACTGAAAGCAGTCTTAGGCTTGTCTTTCTCAGGCACCTGATTATACCCACTGGCTAGGTCCATGGTGAAAAACCAACAGGCCCAGCCAGTGAGTCCAAAGGTTCCTCAATACGTGGTAGAGGGAATGCATCCTTTCTGGTCTTCGCATTCAGACAACGGTAGTTTATGCACATGCGCAACCACTGACCTTTTTCTTAACCAAGACAACAGGCGAAGCGTAAGGACTGCAACTTTCTCTAATCACCTGAGTCTCTAACAGTTGGTTGATATGTGCCTTCACCACCTCAGATAGGGATGCACCTGAACCGCTGCCTGACAGGGATATCATCCAACAAGGGTATATCGTGAGATATTAGGTTATTACAGCCCAATTCAACATTGTGACTAGAAAACACTGGCAAATACTTATACACCAATGCCCTAACCTTACCTTGTTCTAATTCAGGCAATATTGACAGGTCTAACATGGCTATTTGCTCCTGCACAGAGGGGAAAGCCTGCGCAGCCTGTGCACTGACCCTAGCTGTGACCAAATTTACCTCTTCAACCTCTGAGGGTAAGGTAACCACATCAACCTTACTCACAAGGCCCACAATAGTGCTAGCATACAATACCACATCTATGGTTCCCACATTGACTATAGGCACATAGACTGTGCCACCATCCACCCTTAGGAGTGCAGGAGAGGCCAACAAACCTGCAGGGAGACCAGAAATTGGAGGTTCAAACAGTACTGTGTTACCTTAATACTGCACCGAACATGTTGTAGCAACAAATTTTATAGTGCCACCTGGGATGCGACACGCCCGACGTCCACACACCCGGACTTGTCCTTCCGCGTCTGTAACTGACTGAACTTCAGTTTGATGACAATTTTGTAAGGCCTGAAAGATAATAATCTGCAGCGCATTGGGTTTTCTCTTTATTGACATTGGGCTGATCCAATTACAAACTCCTGTTTTGCGCAGCGCATATGGAGAACAGAAGCAGGATTGGCGACTGTTGCACATCAATCTATCTCCATCTATTCTATCTAGTTACCTATCTATCTATATAAATACACTTTTTATTTTTACTTTTCATCTGCACCAATTCCCGCGGAAACTTCCTCCCATGCTGTTTCCTAACCTGCAAGTCTTTATTTTACAAATGATAGATCCTAAAGAACTATATGCTTCTCAAACTCTATGAGGAGTGCCATTCATGTCTTTTCAGGTACAATATGTCAGAAGACAATCATCTGTGATATAATGTAAATTGTTTTTGATTGTCAGCATGTAGGGATAATAGTAGGCATGTAGTTATAATAATATTTATACATAGTAATAATGATATTTATACATGATCAAACTAGTGTGCAACTTTTTTTACATTTTTTAATTTTTGCAATTGTTTTAAATTTGGTTTTGTAGTTTGGGCCCAAATAAATATTTGTTGCCATTTTTAATTGTTTAAGTTCATTTGATTAATTATATAAAATCTTTAAGGTATGTTTTGATGTTTCACTGTTGAATTAAACATTTTAATTTGTTAAGGGTCTCTGATACATTGCTTTTATTATTTAACTTTATTTTGTTAATCAACATTAACTGTGTGCGTCAGCAGGCAGTTTTTGTTGTTCATTCTTTAATATAGGCTCCCTCAAAACACACAGGCACACACAAGATGGACTTTCAGTGTGAATCATAATTTTATTATAATAATAATAAATTTATTTTTTAAAGTTTTTAATTTGTCAACTCTCATTATTTCCTATATATGGCTTTTGTGCTTTTATAGGAGTTGGTAAACATATTCAAGGGCGTGCACAGATGGGTAGCATTGTGATTGTATGTAGTGGGCCGCTCTGGCTTAAAATGCCAGGGCCGATTTTTTTGTCCCAGTCCAGCCCTGGGCGTGGATAATTGCAAAAGTACAAAAATTATTATTTAATAAAATGTAATTGTTTTTAAAAACACATCACAAACTCCAACTTCTTATCAATAAATAAAACAAAATAAACAACGATTAGAATAACAATAACAAAAAAACAACAAAAATCTAAATAACAACAGGACTTAGGTTCCCACTGACTGGATACAAGTTAGACTGACTTTACCCCTGCACACGCTCACGCACACACCACAGTGCACTCGAATCACACTATCAAGCACTCAGTGTTCCACAGCACACAGTAAAAAAAGCACCACCACCAGCTTGGAAAAGACCAGTCATCCACTGGGAAAGGACCTCAGTTCCTGAAATAAATCAAAAATATGTAAATAACTGAAAAATAACTTAAATGCACAATTAGTACAAGCAGACATCAATAAATGGGCCTATCAGGTGAATAATGTACTATCTATAATCTGGTTGAGAGACACCTACAGCTTGGAATCACAGCATCTCACAAACAAACACACTCTGGATCCAGACACCAACATAATTGACGATAATGATAAATATGATGATAATAAACCCATAGAAAGAAAATCTAAATAACTTAAAAGAAATGTTCTGCATAGATTGAAAACAAAAGAAAAACCAAACTGAAAATAATGTTCACAAAACACAAAAAAAGCAGAGCACAACTAACACAAATCAATACATCACCACAAAAACAACAAGTAAATGAAGCAGAGCACAAAGCGGCACAGTAGTAATAAAATGCGCAGTCCCCTTTAAACGGCATCTTCACGGCAGCCACCAACAGCATTGGAGCTTAGCAGCGTGTTAAGAACGGCGGTCGCAAAAACCCAGACGACCTCTGAGAACAATTCAGACAAAAGGAGGACTACGAAAACTAGTAGAGCGAAAAAAGGGAGAATCCTAAAGGAAGAGAAACACAAACAAAACCATTAAAATATAATCATTTAAATGATAACCCCAATCATAATGGTGCCTCAACACTTACCAATCGGCGTAAAATCGGACGCTTTACGAACACTTGTTGGTAATGTACACTATTACAGCGAGGTGTAGGAAATCATCCCACACAGAAAGAACCTATATAAACATTTATGTTTTAATATAGGTTTTGATATATGTTTTTAATATATGTGACATATATAAAATTGGTCCTTTTCCTAAATTATATTATATGTACATATATGTACATATATGCACATATATGTGTACATATATGCATGTATATATGTGTGCATATATGCACACACATATGCATGTATATATGTGTGCACATATGCACATATATGTTCACCTATATATTAGTAAAATTATTAAAATCCATAGCTGCTAGTGTAACGGGTGTCCCATCAGCAACACACCCGTTCATATTCACTCAAATCTACCCTTTTTTATGTTTACGAGCGCTTACCTCTAACAGTCATACAGCTCTCTGTGAATCTACGGTAAGCACAAAGGGACAAAATAACAAAATTCCTGCAATATATTAACCACAAGGGGGCACTCAAACACTATTTTATTTATAAAGCCTAATTTCATAGAATTCAATCTTATGAATTATATAATCTTTTAAACTCTGTTACATTCACCTCTACTGAATTACATGAAATCTATCCCAAATTAAGAAAACAATAACAGATAATCAGCGTCTCATATAAATGGAGAATTTCCCATAAAAGCACAGTCAAAATAAAATGATCCCATAAGGACAAAGTGATAAGAGAGTAGCACTAAGCCCTCTTATCAACAATCGACAGTGAAACGTCTACATACATTCCACAAAATCCTCCTAAACTCATGCATTCTTAGAATACAAATGCAAATAAAATGAAACGAATACATTGTAATAACACATAAAACAGCAAGGCAAATAAAACTGCCCCCCCCCCCCCCCCTCCCCTTATAAAAATGTCAGCCATTACACATCTTGATGAACCCTCTCCTAAACATACATTTAGACTGCTAATTTGCAAGAGCACGTAACAGAGACCTACAAGCAGCTTCTACATTTTGCTTTGCGTCTTGAATGACAGCTTGACCTGACATTGTTTGAATCAAACGATCAACTGGCTTGATGACACGACCAAAGCATGATCTCACTTGTGTGACTAGTGTAGAACTTGGTGGTACATTCACACTGTCAATTATGTGTGTGTCTGTAGGGGCTTGTGAGCCAGAGTGGGTAGACCAGACTGTCCCTGCATCTGAATTCTGCACATTTGAACTGCCAGAGACAGATATTAATTGCTTCATTGGATTAATCTGATACAAGATTTCCTGATGCAGCAGGAGTAACTGTAGTACAAGAAGCTGTCGGAACTTCACTCAGTGCTTGATCAGAATTAGATTGGACACATTCCTCAGGCAGGTCTGAAACCCAGCTAATGGTTCTGTCTCTGTCACTAGATTCCTGAACAGACATAGAATCAACATGGTCACAGTCATTGACAACATCATCCTGTGTGGATCGAACCTTGCCTCCCATCATCACCGATCCTTCCATGGTAACTCCATTACAGCCATCCTCTTCATCATCAGACACTTCCACATCCCTTTCTACAGGAACATTGTCAATGGGCCTTGAGTAGAGGACCGAAGGTGAGGGCTGACAAGAGTCAGATACAACAGACACCTGATCTGACAGAGGGATTTCTACATTCACTGGTAAGGAATTCACTACCAACAGCAGATTCCGATGGACCACTTTTTCCTGCCCGGTAGATGGATTACGGATTCGGTAAGTATGTGTGTCTGGTCTACAATCCACAACAGTATAAACTGTTGACTCCCACCTGTCAGCAATTTTCTTTTTGCCCCTTTCAGTTCTGTTTGCCAGGAGCACTTGGTCACCTATCTCAATGACCAACCCCTTCACCTTTCGGTTGTACAATTCTGCATGTCTTCGCTGCTCTTTCGTAGCATGCTCATGTGCGATTAAGGATGCCTCTTTAAGGTTTTTTACCAGAGTGGAAACAAATTTGTCACAGCTTGTAACAGTAGGATCATCCAAAACAGAACGAAAAAGAATGTCAATAGGCAAACGAGGCACACGTCCAAACATCAGATAAAAGGCGGCATATCCTGTGGAATCGTTTATAGTGCAGTTATACAGGAATGAGAGCGTCTGCAACCGTCTAGGCCAATCTCTATTCACATCTGGTGACAAGACTCGGATCATATTTCCAAGGGTTCTGTTAAAGCGTTCTACACTTCCATTACCCATCAGGTGATATGGTGTTGTCCGTGACTTACTCACCCCAGAAACCCTTAAAAGCTCACGGATTAGCTTGCTTTCAAAACATGGCCCTTGATCTCTATGGATCCGCTCTGGAAGGCCATAAACGCAAAAGTACCTGTCCCATAAAACCCTGGTAACTTGTTTGGCGGACTGGTCTCTACACACAAAAAGACCACAGCTCCAATCTCGTCAAAGGATGCATCCGTAGCAAGCACAAAAGGGCAATTAAAATCCGGATGGGCTAGGACAACGCTTTCAACCAACAATGTTTTCAACTTCTCGACAGCCTGGACCTGAGCTTCTGTCCAGTCACTGGGCTTCAGCTTTTTATTTGAATTAACCTTACCCTGCTTCTCCGGAATTCTTGCTTTTGCCTTCTGGCCTTTCAAAAGGCTATAAAGAGGCTTCGCAACTGCTGAAAAACTTGGAATGAAGTGCTGGTAGTAATTCACCATTCCCAGGAATTATCTTATTTTCTTCCAAGAAGGACTTTCTCCATCTTGCTCCATCAAATCCAAACTGCTCATTTTAGAGATGCTCTCAACTTTGCTTGGGTCCGTGGAAACACCAGTCTCATCAATTATGCGTCCAAGGAACTTCACCGATCTTCTCATAAGGTGACATTTTTATGGAGCCAGTTTAAGATTGTACTTGCGGAGCCTGCCAAACACCATTTCCAAGCGATCAAGAGCGGTGCTTTCATCTGGGCCAAAGACAATCAAGTCATCCAGGTAACACAGAAGACTGAGGAAGTTTTCATCACCAAATATGCTGGACATCATAGGCATGAAGCTCCCAGGACTGTTGCAGAGACCCTGAGGTAAGCAATTATACTCAAAAAGGCCCATGGGTGTAGTAAAAGCGGTAAACTTGCGTTCGTCTTCATGCAATGACATATTATAAAATCCGGACGTTAAATCCATAGTGCTAAATAAAACATTTCCGCCGGATGTGGAAGAGTGTCCGTCTGTTCAACCAGCAGAAATCTGTACAGATCCGCAGGTCCCCATTTTTTTTCCAGACCAAAATGAGAGGAGAAGCATACTCACTGGTAGAACGCTTAATTATCTCCTTTTCCTCCATTTCAGTCAATACTTGCCGGAGTTTTTGATATTGACTGGGTGCTACTCGTCTGAATGGCAGCCTGAATGGTCTGGTGTCTGTGAGATGTATCCTGTGGACGAAGCCCTGTGCTTTCCCACAATCAAGATGGCTATGTGAAAAAACATATTTGTAACTCAAAATCAAATTAATCAGCCACTGCTTACACTCATCTGAGATGTCACATGAGTCAATGTCTAGACCATCTAGATTAACTGACTTGAGTAGCTCGCTGACTGGTAACACATCAGCTGACTCATCGGATAATCTTGTTGTGCGTGCAGTTTGCCAATAAAGGACTGACAGCATCAGAATGATCAAAATCTTCAAGCGCAATGCATGGATAGAGATCTGCAACTTTGGCATGCCTTCTCAATAACCCAGGTCTGCCTGATGTGTTGATGAGCTTCAAGGGGAACCATCCATCTCCCCACAGGGATGTGACTAGTCTGGCCACCATGACACCTCTGGGAGCAGAGTGAGAAGATGTTGGCTCAGTCATAACTGCACTCCCTGGAGACACAACCACATTTCTGGGCAATTTTCCCCATATCAAGTACTCACAACCTGGCTCAAGACGAACAGCTGAGTTGCATCTTATTGTTCCCAGCTTCTCAGGGATCTCCTCTCCTCTCCAACGGTTCAATCCAACCAGCATTGACAAGAAGCTTTCACACTCTGGGTCTGAGGAAGTTGGTCTAGACACTGCTTGCCAAAATCCATCACTCAATTTGAAGTATTTGAGGATGTGTTTGATAACATTAGTTCCAAGTATCACCTCATCATGTTGTCCAGGAACAACTAAGGTAGGAACTATCATCTTTATACCATAAACTTCCATGGTAAGGTTAAATGACAATCTTGGTTTCACATGCAGCCCTCTGCAGCCTACCAGGGTAACATCAACAACAAATTCATCACATCCATTTACTGCACCGGCTGATCTTAGAATCATCTCAGCAGATTCATTTATAGTGCAGGCCATTGAGCCACTATCCAACATTGCATTCAGTGTAACCACCTTTCCAATCTTCACTGGAGTGTAAAAGAGACTGTCATGTCCACCAACAATATGTGTATTCTGGTAAATGATTTCTGAATGTTCACAATTCACTTCAACTGAAAGATCAGCATTCTGAGTCTCAAAATCATCAAAAACTTGGGAGTAATACTGGTGATGACCCGCACTGCCTCCCTCCAAATACGGGTCTGTTAGTTTCCCTCCTGTGGTGACTGGGCAGGGGGTTGTTTTGGGCATACGTTTTTATTGTGCCCTGGGGAGAAGCATGCAAAACACAGTTTGTCCATCATGCAATGAGTCACAGTGGTGTGTTTATCGTCATTACACACCCGGCAAGCAGTTCTGACAAAGTTGCGCCGCTGCCTAGAGTCACGTCTGGTGTTGGAGACATCACATTCTTGCACTCTGTCCATGAGCCGCTCCATCATCTCAACCATGCGAGTTAACAACTGACTTTCAGCCGGTTGGGTGGATTGAGCCATCATTGGGACTGGAGGCGAACAAGAGGAGGTTTGATGCTGTGCCTGACAGGAAATCGGTGTAGGTCCTGGCTGGTGGCATACTTGAATATCTGTAGACAAGCAGAGTGTTCGCTTTGGAACAGCAGGTGACTCCGTCTTGGAGTGATCATACAAATCATGCCCACTGCTAAACATTGTGGTCGTGTGGCTTCGTAAAGTCATACTTGTATTTCATCTGCTCCTGAATTCTCTTTGATAATCATCGATTCTGCATTGCATTTCTTTTGCATTCCATTCTTGAATAGGCTTGCATCTAAACATGTTTGATAAACAGGGGTCAGGGCAGAATTTAATGAACATCCTCGCTACCTCCTCTTCAATGTTGTCCAAATGCTTGCCTTGCCTTAACAGCCCCTCATTTGCCAGGTCAGCTGGTTTATTCAGTCGGATCCAGTAATCTACAGGATTCTCTTTAGCCCCTGAGAGGGTGGCATAAAAATCCGCAAGTGGCAGGCAGGAGGGGGCATCACTGAAATACTTCATGAGGATACCATAAATTAATTCAGGCTTTGCTGTGAAATTAAAGCATAGCATCACTGCGTATACTGATTTTAACAATGTCCTTTGCCTTTTCAGCCAGCCTACTCATTATCTCCTCTGCTTTATCTTGAACAGGGCAGATTTGTCTTCTCAGGAAAGATTTTGTCCGGTCTACCCATTCCTTAATGCCATACTTGTCAGAGCCATCACCCCTAAATGTGTCGTGCTCTGACTTCATGTGCACCGTTAATTGTGGTGTCATTAATGTATGTGTACTTTGTGCTGTATGTGTTGGTGTCTGAGTATAGCTGGATGAGCTGGTTTGACCCTCAGCATTTACATTACCTAAACCTGCAGACATCAGTTTTGCCACTATTGACTCACCAATGTGTGAACCCAATTGGCCTGTCATGTCTGTAAGATGGTCAAAGGCAACTCCATCCACTCCAGGTGTTGAAGTGTAGGGACCTTCACCAGGAACCCTTCCAACTGGAGTACTATGCAAAGTTTGATTTAAACCCCTGCCATTGGCAGCATGAAACTGCGGCTGTCCAACCCTCTGCCTGATACCATCGCTAAAAACACCACCCTCTGAACTGTCAATTAACCATGCACCTCTACCCCGAGGAGCACCCATGTAACATGTTAAGTCTAGTTCGTTATAATTGTTGTGTTTTTCAGCCATCTCGCCGTCAAATTAGCATGTAGAAAAAAAACTGACCACAAATAACAATTACAATAAAAATAAAGTATGGCACTATTTGCAAAGATATCTGAAAATAACTGTAGTCAAACTAATGTTTAAAAGTAAAAAAAAAAAAGAAGTTTCATATGTCCATGCGTTGTAAAAAATAGTATATCGTCCCACAGTGTGTGGATGTGTAAATACTGTTCACGTCTGAAGTAACGAAGGCTTGATCAGCTGATGAACTTGACACACGCAGCAATCACGGTCGATCTTGTTGAACTGATCGAGGAATCCAAAAGAGTCACGGCACCAGTATAACTTGTGTCCCATGAGCAACACACCCGTCCATATTCACTCAAATCTTGTACTCCATGAAAGAGGCCATCCACCATTGTATTCCACTTGGATTTATTTTCTCCGTCTTAGATAAAACAAAAATACTTAATGCAGGAAAATGCAGAATTCACATTCAGCTCTCTCTCTCTCTAACAGTCATACAGCTCTCTGTGAATCTACGGTAAGCACAAAGGGGCAAAATACCAAAATACCTGCAATATATTAACCACAAGGGGGCACTCAAACACTATTTTATCTTTAAAGCCTAATTTCATGGAATTCAATCTGATGAATTATATAATCTTTTAAACTCCGTTACACTAGACAACATAAATAAAAGAAATTGAAATGTTTTATTGACTTAAGAACAATCAAATAGTACACGAAAAAAATATAGTACAAAAACAAAAATAAAGCAAAAAACTGAACAGAAAAAAAAAAAAAAAAAAAAAAAAAATTAAAGCTGCAAGCAGCGATGAAAGGGACCTCGCACCCGGGCTCACCGCCGCCCGGTGGCCTTAGGATGACAGAGAACAGCGGACAATAATATTTTAAGCCGATATATATTAAAACACCCGAGAAAATCACTGATTTATGTCAAACTTCCTTCTGTCAGCAGGTGGCGCTATGGCTGTGACTCAATATGGCATGTAGATGTCTTCAGGAGAGGAATTTTATCAACCATGTGAAGTTTTAGGCAGATCAGACATTGTTTGGCTGAGTTATAAGTGTTTCCTCCTCCATGGCGAAGCATCGCACTTTCTCAGTCCGCAACGGACACGCCCTTCGGCGAAAACTCTAGATCTTCACAATTTAACATCACAAAGGCCTTTAGACTACACTGAAATGATTTGGTTTTGATCTGATCAAATTTGTAGGAGGAGTTTGTTACACTGTAAAACATGTCACTTCCTGGTGCCAGCAGGTGGCGCTATAACTGTATCTGGATATTGGCATGTAAATGTGTTCAGGTCAGGACTGTTATTAAACGTGTGGATTGACAATAATAATTTAAGCTGATATATTAAAAAAACCTGAGTAAATCACTGATTTATGCCAAACTTCCTTCTGTCAGCAGGTAGCGCTATGACTGTGACTCAATAATGGCATGTAGATGTCTTCAGGAGAGGAATTTTATCAACCATGTGAAG
>CAIGQV010017323.1:1654567-1668478 GCA_903798115.1 Danio jaintianensis | reverse complement strand
TAATAACGTTTCCAATATGACTTTAGGAGGACGTTCTGTTTTGGTCAAATTAATTAAATAATTAATTAATATTTGTTTTACTTGAGCATAGCAGCAGCCAATAACATCATAATTTTACCTGCAGCGTTTATGTAAGATGCCGATACGCTCCAAATTCACTAACACACACATATAGCTATATTTCATTTATAACACAGCAAACTTGACATCACAGGCTAAAATGCAAAAAGGTGTGTTTAAGGCCATTCGAAAGTGAAAGCAAACTTCATCCCGCAGCACTAATTCTAATAGTCAGTGCTTGTGGTCGCGGAATTCAAAAACAAACGCGTAAAACGTGTGAGCACGCATTCAAAGCGACTGCCATGTTCATCGTGCTCGAGAACGAGCATTATAACTGCAGTGTAGCGAACTGCTTCATTCTGGAGGGTTTGAAAAAACAGACTCGTCTCTGGGAGTCGATTCCAGCACTAGGTCCATTGAGAATCGAGGAATTGACTCTTTTGGAGTCGACTCCCCACCCCTAAGCAACGGCACTCAATCTGGCACTCAATTTTCGCCAATTTCTGGTAAGTTTAGTTCCTAAAAGCACGCAAATATTACATACAACTGTTCCCGCCTCTTTTCTTACTGGCAATTGACATATTTCTGTTGAATATTTATTTTATAGAGATGGTTAGAGTCTGGAAAAAGTCTGTTAGCGTCTTAGCAGAGGTAACGTTAGCGTTAGGCTAACGTTACTGAACTCTTGTTTATAAAATTTTGGCTTTTAATTACATCTTAATGTGTAGATGAGAGTTTTTGTCAATGTTTAATTGGAGGTAGTCTAGTATATTTAGCCTAAATAAGTGCTGTACTGTCAAGAAAAACGAATTAAAAGCCCTTGTGAAAAAACTGCTTAAACCAGCCTAAGGTGGTTGGCTGGTTTTAGCTGGCAATTTCCAGCCTGACCATCTAAAGCCAGCCAACCAGCTTATACTGTTTTAACCTGTTGTTTTCAGCAGGAACGTTAGTACATACTTTGATATTTCACAGTAACGTTAAACCAATATTAATTTAAAAAAGTGCTTTGTGATTTCAGGACTGACACAATTACCCCCACAACAGAATAGAAGATATTTCTAAAAATCTGAAGGGAGCTGATCACAGAGATGGACGAAACAAGGGTAAGACAAGAAAACTTATTAAATTAATGTGCATTTTCTTATAACACATCCCTATATTATCATTACATGTCTTTATTGCAGTTACCAAGAAGGTTTTGACATCCAAACATTAGTGAGTGGTTTTAAAAAACATTACAAAAACATTACATTGCCGTTATCAAAGCTGAATTTAAAGCATCAGTACTCCAGTTTTCAGTGTCACATGATTTTTTTGAAATGTAAAGCTTCAGAAATTTGAACTTATTTCTCTTTCTCTTCTCCAAGAAATAGTGGGGCAGTTAAAACCGACAGGCTCCTCAATGGATAGCATCCCACCGTTATTCTTGAAAAAAACCTTAGAAGTAGTGGGGCCCTATCTTTTAAATATCATAAATCGATGTCTGGAAACTTCCACGGTACCAGAAGCACTAAAACATGCTCAAATCCGACCATTGTTAAAGAAACCTAATTTAGATTTAAATGTCTTGGGAAATTTTAGACCTGTTTCTAATCTGCCTTTTATTTCTAAGATTTTAGAGAAGACAGTGTTACAACAACTACAGAGCTTCTTGGATAATAACAAGATATTTAAGACCTTTCAGTCTGGTTTTAAAAAATATCATTCGATTGCACTCCTGAAAGTGCTAAATGATGTTTTAGTTGCTGCTGATTCTGGAGTTAGCACCGTACTCTTGCTGCTAGATCTGAGTGCGGCTTTTGATACGTTAGATCATGCCACACTATTGACTCGTTTGGAGCACTGTGTTGGAATAAAAGGAGCCGCCCTCGAATGGTTTAGGTCGTATCTTTTAAATAGGAAGTTTAGTGTTAATATTGGGGAATATTCATCGGAGGCCGCTGTGCTACCGTGTGGTGTTCCGCAGGGTTCCATTTTAGCTCCTATTCTCTTTTCGCTTTATATGCTCCCATTAGGGTCTATTTTTCGGAAATATGGGGTTGTCGTTCCACTGCTATGCGGACGACACTCAAGTTTATGGACCCCTAAAACCAAATACTGATGGGATGGAAACACTTAGGGCCTGCCTGTCTGATGTGAAAGCGTGGCTATCCTTAAACTTTCTTAATTTTAATGAGAATAAAACGAAAATCATAGTGTTTGGTACATCAGATTTGCCACTCAAATAACTTTAGGAAACTCAACACTTTCTGTAAAGTCTTGCGTAAAGAACTTAGGTTTTATTTTCGATGATGGTTTAAAATTGGACAAGCAGATAAATTCAGTGGTCAAATCCTGTTTTTTCCAGCTCCGTCTTTTAGTTAAAGTAAAACCTATAGTATCTTTTAATAATTTTGAAAAAATAATTTATGCATTTTTAACATCAAGGCTTGATTACTCCAATTCACTGTATCACGGCATTAGCCAATCAGCTTTATCCCGGTTACAGATGGTACAAAATGCAGCGGCAAGACTTTTAACCTGCACAAAAAAACGTGATCATATTACTCCAGTGCTACGCTCCTTGCACTGGTTACCTGTGCAATATTGTGTCGATTTTAAAATTCTTCTCCTAGTTTTCAAATCATTAAATGGTTGGGCCCCTTCTTATCTTTCGGAGTTGTTAGTAGAGTATCGTCCAGGTGTGTCGCTGCGGTCATCTAACCAGAGATTGCTGCATGTTCCCAAATCAAAGCTGAAAAGCAGGGGTGATGGTGCTTTCTCAGTAGCTGCGCCCAGGTTGTGGAATGCATTACCCTCCAGTATTAGATTTGCCCCATCATTATTTGTTTTTAAATCTAGGTTAAAGACTTACCTTTTTGAACTGGCATATGGTCATTGATGAACCGTTGTGTACCATGTTTTAAACTTAATTAAGAACTTAATTCTTAATTTTTAATGTGTTTTTTCTGTTTTATTCTTTCTTTGTTTTGAAATGTTTCTGTTTCTGATGTTTTATTGATGTAAAGCACTCTGGTCAACTTGTGTTGTGTTAAGATGTGCTATAGAAATAAACTTGACATTGACATTGACATGTAATATTTTATTCATAATTTGCTGCTGATCAAGTAATGTTTCTGGTTTTCATTATGTTTTATTTGTAAATCATCATCTTAGAATGATTTCTGAAGGATCAAGTGACGCTGAGGGCCCTATCACATACACCAAAGATGTGTTTCCCGCGATGTGCTCCTATTTTCAAACCAGCGCAACCCTAATTTTCCCATTTTGCACCAAGTTATTTAAATAGCAAATCCATTTGCACCAGTTTGTGGACTCATGGGTGTTCCGGTCTAGAAAAGAGGTGTGTTAAGGCACATTGTTGGCACGTTGCTATTTTGAGGAACTAAAATAGACTGTGCAATAGACCAGCTGAAAGCAGGTCTAAAGTCCAGTGCAGAGCGCGTCAGTTGTGCACCTTGCTTACACATTGCTTAATACACACAGGATGTTCAGCAATACGTAAATATCTTTACAAATGAAAAATAATTAAAGGATTAAAATATTACAAAAATTATTATTTTCTACATAAATATTGAAAACACTGCCTCCATGCCTTCTTCACCTCGGGGGGCTTTTTTCAGTTTATTCATGACAACTTGTTTTTGTATAATGTTGTTATTATTATTATTATTAGTAGTAGTATTATTTATTATATGCATATTTATATATATTTTTTTTATTAAAAACAAGCTTAGATTTGTCCACCTGTCAGGTTTTGGACAATATGGGGCATAGGACGTGTGTTTGGATATAACTCAGTTTTTGACCACACTTTGTTATTATTGCTCATTTATTCATTTGCTGGAAATTAAAACTGAATTTAGAAATAGTTTTGAAACTAATTTTTGCGCTTAACAGACGGAAATAATTATGTAGGCTAATGGATGTCTTCAGTGGAGTGCGTAACACCGTTTCCTTATCCACGAAAGAGAGAAAGTAAAGGCCGATTGGAGGAGGCTCGTTCTTTATCCTCACGCTGCAGATGCTCTGTTTAACTGTTTTCTCGCTAGTGAAGCGTTTAGTTTTTCCACTTACAAAGTCCATCATGTAAATAGCGAATGCGCCATGGTGTGACGCAACTGACTCTTAAAGGGAATGGGAGATGAGACTCTGATAGGTTTATTCGCAAAACACACCCATAACTCATTAAGAGAATAAGCACAACCCTGTTAGACTGTCATTTTCGGTCCTTAAAATAGCAAAAGTTGATTCGGACACCCCCCTAAACGCTTTTGCGCCCTGCGCTTTAGACTTTGCGCCAAGATCATTAAAATAGAGCCCTGAAGATTTGAGTAATGATGCTGAAAATTCAGCTTTATATTACAGCCATAAATTACATTTTAAGATTCACACAAAAAAATATTTATATTTAGACTGATCCCTTACACCTTAATTCATTCTTAAGCCCTAAAATTCATATATTTTATTTTGTACAGGCATGATACACAACTCATATTCAGTCATGTTTTGTCTTTTTCTCTATTTTTCTTTTTTCAACAGCAGCTTAAAAGGAGCCCAAATGTTCTAGAGCTGCTGAACATCTTTATAAATGTTTGACTGACTGCCAGACAGTGATGAGCAAAAGATATTTGAGTGACAGTTCTTTAAAAAAAGAAAAGTGGGATGTAGATATGGAGATTGATATAGATTTAAATTCAAAATATATTAATTTTGAAATATTTTATAAGACTCAAGCACCACTGTATACACCTGAAAGTAAAAATAAAAAAAAGCAAATACAAAGTGAACTTATTTGTAAATATTGTTTTTTATGCTTTGTTTCAGGCAGCAGAAAGACAACTGGACGATAGAGAAAGTGACTAAGGACATGCACACAAACACACACAGACACAGCATATAAAAAATTAAATTGTTTGACAAATGCTTTGTTTTCTGCCAATAAAGCCAATTTTAATAACATTTTATTGATTGAGCTCTCTCTCTAAGAAAATAACATTCTAGGTTGGTCCCCTAAAGATTTTGAAAACGTTATGGGAATGTAGTGTAGAGGCCTAGAGGGATCCTATAATAGTGGTCCCCTAAACGTCCTAAGAACATCCTGAATGTTCTGTGAAGGTCCCCAAAATAACGTCCCCCACACCTTTAAAGAACTCCACATTGTGACCTTCTCAGAAAGTTCTGGGAACGTTACTAGACAACGTCCTTAACACCAGTATGGACGTTATGAGAACGTCACATTTTCCAATAAAGTATGGTCCCCTAAATGTTCTGAGAACGTTCTGAATGTTCTGTAAAGGTCCCCCAAATAACGTCCTCCACACCTTTAAAGAACTCAACATTGTGACCTTCTCAGAACGTTCTGGGCACGTTACTAAACAACGTCCTTAACACCGACGGGGACGTTATGAGAACGTTCTGAGAACGTCACATTTTTCAATAAAGTATGGTCCCTTAAATGTTCTGAGAACGTTCTGAATGTTCTGTAAAGGTCCCCCAAATAATGTCCTCCACACCTTTAAAGAACTCAACATCGTGACCTTCTCAGAACGTTCTGGGAATGTTACTAGACAACGTCCTTAACACCGACGGGGACGTTCTGAAAACGTTCTGGGAACGTCAAATTTCTAGCTGGGTATGTATTTATGTAGTTTATTTATCATGATGATAATATAAAATAAGCATTTGTGAGTACGTGGCTTAAATTCTGTATTGCGAGATGTATGCTGTGAATTTCTGCACGCGCATGCGCAGTGATGTTCTTTTTCAACCGTCGCTCCCAGAGCTCTGTCGGATAATGCGTCTCTCTGCCTCAGGTGAGTGAAATTAATTAAAATTCGTCTAAGATAGTAAATATTTCTTCCAGTTTGCTTAAGAATGTTTTGTGTTAATTGTCCAAGAAGTGATTTTTGTTACTTTTATTATGTCTCCATGTTTCGTACTCCAAATACACGGGTGACAAGTTAACTCTGTCATGTAACATTAACTTTAGCCGTGCAAGCTAACGCATCTGGCACGTTTTTTTCTAAAGCTGCGTTGGTACTTGGCAGAATTGTTAATAATAAGTTACATATTAAGCGAAAGACTTACCCTAAATATGTATTGCATTCCGGTATGAAAGTTACCGTCACTTTAAAATCTCTGCGTCACTTTAAAGCCTCCGCGTCTCTGACGCTCGAGGTAACGTTATCTCTTACCGGACACAATCTCTAAATTTACGTTATTATCATAATGTTATTTAATATAAAACCTAAGATGATGCTCTGCAGCAGGAATTTGAACAAGAATCCCTTGTCATACTGTCAGTTGGGTGCTGTGGACGGCGCCGCGGTGTGAGCAAATTCATAAACAATGTCTAAAATATGAAGATCTTTAATGTAATCAACATTGCGCGCCATTTTGTGCTACCCGACTAGTCACATACTATTTAAAATGTACTTTTTATTGTTATACACAATTACATTTGTTTTCTCATTGTGCTGTGTATATATGTATTTCTCTCTCTTTTACTGAGATGATGGAAGTTGAGGAACAAATTACAGTCACTCTAATGCTTTTACACAGAGTTCTTGCAACTGTCTTCATAGATGGAAAGGAAATATGGAGAAAACTATTCACAGTTGGCAGTGTTGGAGATCTGATAGCCAG
The DNA here is from genome assembly GCA_903798115.1 of Danio jaintianensis. Taxonomy (NCBI): domain Eukaryota; kingdom Metazoa; phylum Chordata; class Actinopteri; order Cypriniformes; family Danionidae; genus Danio; species Danio jaintianensis. The sequence continues at coordinate 1,661,770 of CAIGQV010017323.1, read as the reverse complement.
TCAACAACTATCTCTTGATCGAATATTGAAATTTGACACAGATTTTCAAGAGTTAATTGACACTGATGTAAATACAGGAGTGCAGGAGCTTGACAAATTTCAAATATATTATATTGCAAGCAACACCCCGGACTCATTAGAAAGACGTGTGCACTCATTACAAGTAAACCATTAATGTCTGTCTCCCTTTATATTACTATAGATAAAAGTAAACATTTAAATAAATAAATGTTTTTGGCATTTCTTAGTGTCCTTTAACAGATTCAACTCAGGCTGGTACCACAACTAGTTTGCTGACGCTGCTTGAAGAAAAAGCCCCTACAATCCTGAGAGAACACGAAGAGACAAAGACGCTGTCTATTACTTCAAGAAAGATACTTGTTAAAGTTTCTGTCAGTGACCTTGTAGAGACACATGGATTGTATGTGGTTTGTTTAGTCCATGTAAGGTGTATTTGTTTGCAGATTAATTCAATTACATTTATTTAAATAAGTTATATATTTAAAAAAAATCTACATATAACAAAAATATTTTAAATAAATACATTTAACAATCAATTTATCCCAATCAATTCTAAAGTACCACTGTTTAGTCAGTTTTTTATGTTTGTCAATATTTGTGTAAGAGCAATTTATGCAACTGTATTTTTTTATTTAACTTTTTTCAGCTATCCATCTGGTACAGAAAAGCTGGCAGTAGCAAAAGAGATTGTGTCATTGTTCCCCTCGTTAAGGATTCAGGTGCCCTTTGGTGAAAATGAGGGACATGTAAGGATGTTTATGTTATAAATTGAATTTATTAGGAATGCATATATAAGCTGCTCAAGTATACTTGACTTAAACTTAGTTCTGTTTTTGCATTACTAATGTCAGGAGCATTTTTTGATGGGCCATCACACAGTGGATTTATTGAAATGAGACTACGTAACATCAGACGGAAGCTTCATCAGAGCCAGCGGGTGTACAGTTTGAAACGTCGTCATTGTACACAGCAATCTTCTTTACAAAGTTCAAATGAAACTGTACCAAGTGAGTGGTTGACTCTGATATAGAGGATGGGACCATCACCAGAGAATTCATCATCAATAAAGACTGCAATCGATCAAACCTTCAGTTACCGAAGGAGATGGATAACAACAAAATCCCCAACTGTTGCTGAAATCTTCAAGGAATATCCCAGATTTCTTGACATGCCAGCTTTGGTAATAGACATGCTCAACTAAGACACAACTTTTCACAGACATTTATTTCATACTTATAGGTACATTTATAATGTGCTTAACAATTGTAGTTTCATACTTTGCTTCTGAGTAATTTTTCATTACTAAATTAAGGACTGCATTATTTACAAACTATTTGTATTTGAAAGTATGAATTATGAAAGTACAATTGTTAAGCACATTATAACTTACACTATATAAACTTATATAAATAAGTCAAGAATACAGCATTTGTGGCTGTATTTATGAACTGCTTACTAATGTCTTATAATGTCGAGTTAATGCTTAACAGATAATGAATTAAGTATTTGCTAATGCTTAATAAATGATTTATAGTGTGCAGTTATTATAAAGGGTTACCGAAATGTTTGAAGTATTTTGACCAGATTTGATAATGATTTATTTTGTTAAGACAAGCACCTTACATGTAGGTGAATGCATACACGGTGTGCTATGGTTATTTCTTTGTTTCACTTGAGAATAAGTTTGAAAATGTATATGTTGGGAACGGTTTCATACATATTTGACATTTTATTTGATGTGCGGAACAGATATGAGTTCAATTTAATGAATGCTTTTATAAAGTGAGTTTTTATATTATGTACAATGAATTGCTGTAAAACAGTTGAATGCATGTTACATTCCATGTTAAAGGGAAAACAAATAAACAGTATGTGAACAGTCTTTAATGGTTTCCTGCGAGATTTCATAATAAACATACACAATTTGTGTATTGATTTAGCATTTATATTTTTTAAATGTAAAATGAAAAAAAAACTGATTAGTAACACACAGTTGTGTTAGATACATACAAAAACAACACATCTGTGTGTCTACTTATGCTGCACATTTATGTGTTACATGTTATAACACATTTTGTGTGTTAAACTTAACTCAACACATTTGTTTTTAGAGTGTATCTGTGGGGCATAAAATTCAAGTTGAGGTTTTACCATCAAGCACTGACAACCCTCTTGACTACTAAGGGTATGGGAAGGGCTGGACTGAGAGTAGCCTGATGGTCCGCCAGACTGCTTTGCTTTAATTATGATATGGAATACAAACGTGGTGTTGACAACCAGGTCGCAGACTGTCTGTCCCGATTGCCCCTGCTAAATGATACTAACCCAGACTTGGACACTGAACCAGAAACTGTAGCTGTCGTGAGCACTTTGCTATCACCTGTGCCGCTGATTGAATTTGCTACTGAGTGCTTGTCCTGCCCTGAGCTCACCAAACTTCGCAAGTATGTGGAGAATGGTTGGCCGGCAACAGCTTAAACTCTGCCTGATGACATGATTCCTTACTTTCCAGTAAGAGATGAACTGTCTATTCATGACTCATATGTGTTGAGAGGAACACAAAGGTTAATTGCACCACTCAGTGTGCGTTCAAGGTTGGTCACTCTGGCTCATGAGTGCCATCAAGGAATTGTAAGGACCAAGCAAAGACTGAGGGAGCTATATCGGTGGCCTAAGATGGATTTACAAGTACAGTCTACCATATCAACCTGTGTCATCTGCCAGCTTCATGACAAGATGGCTAGAACCACACATGCACCTCTGACTCCAGTTCAGTATCCGGCAGGCCCTTGGCAGAAACTTGGCATGGACGTGGTGGGTCCTTTTGAGATAGGTCCTCTAAGCTGCCGATATGCTATTACATTAATTGACTATTACTTGAAATGGGCAGAAGTAGCATTCACATCGAACGTGGCAGTGGGGACGGTTATGAGCTTCCTTACAGCTGTCCTCAGCCAAAAAGGTAATACACTTGAGATTGTTACAGACAACGGCCCTCAACTTCATTCTTCAGAGTTTAAAGATTTTCTGCAAGAGAGAGATGTCAAACATATTCGCACCTCCATATATCATCCTGAAAGAAATGGAGCAGTGAAACGTTGGAATAAAGTACTGAAAGATGCTATTCTGACTGCACAAAGAGAAGGAGTGCCATGAACTTCCTTTGTCATGGAATTCTTGCAAATTTACAGAGCTACACCTCATGCCACTACAGGAACGTCTCCTTTTGAGCTCCTGTTTGAAAGAAAGATGAGAACAAAGTTGTGAAATCCTCACACCATGCAACAAAACCCCTGCTACAAGAAAATTGAGAACCATAGTAAAGAAGAAACAATTGAAAATGAAAGCGTACCTGGATACAAAACGGAAAGCAGAAATTCCACAGCTAAGAGAAGGGGACTGTGTACGTGTGAGAAAGCCGGTTCGTGTTAAGAAAGGAACCTCAAAATTCAGTGGCCCTATGCAGATTATCAGAAGACGAGGGAAGCACAGCTATAAACTGAATGACGGACAGACCTGGGATGTGTTTCACCTGGCACCATTACATACAGGACTCAGGTCTGTGGAACAACTAAGTTCTGCCTCAACAACAGAAAATGTTGTTAGTCCAATAAGGCAGCATTTCAGAAGAAAGCCAATGTGGCTGGAGGACTATGTGACATAAATTTGACTAAAATAGCAGGATTGAAACAAGATAGGCATAAGGTTAAGTTAAACTGTTCTAATACCTATCTTTGTTGTATGCATTGGATTAACAAGACATTGTTTGGTAAAAGGATAAAGTATGCATACCTCTGGACTAATTAGGTTTTGGTTTTCTTGTCTGTATACTGTATAAGTCTACGAAAGTACAGATGTTATTCTTAATTAAGGGGGAGATGTGTTTAGTTACAAAAAAGTTCCATGAGGGGGAGCTGTTGTAGTAAAGAAAGAGAAGAGAGGTAGAATAAAAAAAGAGAAGTTAAGACTAAGAAAAGCTGTGTGTGTTTTCTGATTCATGCTGACGATTTAACAGTGATTTAAAATTAACTGAAGCAAAATGTGTCCATGTAAAAACACTCATTGAAAATACAGGTATCAATAATTGGTTTTGCCAAATAATAAAAATAAAAGCATCAATATCAAACAAAAAAAAGAACATTTTACCTCTTAAACTTGGAAGTTTACTGTCATCTCCTGTATGAAGTACAGAAGGTCCAGCCCAACTGCCTGAGTTCTGAAAAAACAAACACATTCTTGGTAAAATGACAATAGATGCAATGCTAAATATAAATCATTATTTATTTTTATGGTTAAAAAATGCAGTACTGACCAGTCAGCATGAATTTCACACCAACACACCTACAAAAAAAAAAAAACTCATTCAGTTTGAAACATGCAGCATGCAGTCTACATTTATACTTCACAAACGTTGTGAATAAAACAAAAATGAAAACATTTAAAATCCCAGATGTATTTTATTTTATTTGCCCATATCAATTCAAATTCAGTTTGGATTGAATCTAAGATTTAAGATTTTAATTTAGATTGCTGTGAAAATGTACCTGTACCTTGTACTTATAACCAAAATTACAGAACTTGCAAGTCAACATAAGGCAAAATATCAGTGAACCTTATATGTACAAAACACTTAGACTCAAAATCTACTCAAAAATATTTCATTTGTGATAACATCATGTGTAGTTCAATCTATTATCAAGGTTTTGTTAAAATAGAACTTACATGATCTCCTAATAGTAAATAAAGCAGACACATATTTAAATAATTTAAGTATTAATTGCTATAATGAATCGAACTGACAGTTATTTTGAAGAATTTTAGGACTGGGGAAGAACAACTCACCTTTATGTCTTCATATTAGCAGCTGTTGAGGTTCATAAAAGAAGTGAACTTGGCTGAACCTGCGAGTTGACAAGATTTATGTTCATAAGTATAATATCCATGACAGTTCAACTCGACTACAACAAATATTTTATTGTGGGTTTTAAGGTACACATTGTATTTGAGGCCAAAAACGCGTATGACAGTGTAAACACATGCAAATATACTTTAAAATGTCACACATTTACTCTGTATCACTCCATTTCCAAAGACTGAAAACCCAAAAGGTCCAATTTAAATAATCATCGGGTTTCCACTGTCTTCTCTCGAAAGTTCCATGACAAATTATTCATCTTAACTGGTTTGCTTCAAAAACCGGTATACGTAAAATTAATTGTATTTGAAGATTTAAAAAAGTTATAATAAATTATCAATATTGATTCAATGTGAGTTTTTTTAAATGCTGGGAAATTAATAAATTATCAACATTTATTTAATGTGAGTTATTTTAACAAAGGCAAATTATTGAATTATCAATGTTGATTAAATGTAAGTTTTTTCAATGTTGAGAAATGGGTAAATTATCAACATTTATTTAATATCAGTATTTTCAACAAAGGCAAATTATTGAATTATCAGCATTGATTCACTGTAAGTATTTTCAATGTTAAGAAATGGGTAAATTATCAACATTTATTCAATGTCAGTATTTTCAACAATGGCAAAATGATTACATTATCAATGTTAATTTAATGTCAGTATTTTCATTGTTAGGAAATGACTGAATTATCAACATTTATTCAATGTCAGTATTTTCAACAATAGTAAATTACCAAAACATCAACGTTAATTCAATGTAAGTATTTTCAATGTTAAGAAATGGGTAAATTATCAACATTGGTTCAAAGTAAGTATTTACAACAATGGGAAGTGATTAAATTAACAATGTTGATTCATAATTTAATTCAATGCTGAATATTCAACCTCAACCAAAATGATGATACTGAAAGAATTTCAACAGTGAATCAATGCCACTCTGTAATCTGGGTAGTTATTGCCTTGATAATAGAAAATATGAGCTAGGCAAGGCATCATGTGTGACAGTTGCCTAAGTGAGATATGAGCTATATAGGAGACATATCTTGTATGTACATATAGGGCTTATATGTGGATATAAAGACGCAATGCAGGAGACCTATATGGCCTGTATATGCACATATATGAACCTCAATTTTGCCCTTTTGTGGCATATATATATGCATATATGCAGCATATATATTATCATATGTGTGCATATATACTGCATATAAGTTTCATATATGCGCATATATCCTCATATAGGTTCTTTCCATGTGGGATGCCTGTATGGCGTGAAAAATGCATATTAAATGGTGCTAAACCACGTTACCCATCCAGTTAAAAACATTACCACATACCTGCAAAGGTGAACAGTCATCCAAACCACCACATGTCATAGTTACCCGGCCTTTCCATTCATTAACCATGATCAGACTGGAGGTTTTGAATACCAGAAAAAAAGACTTTATTGAAAAATAAAGCCGAGATATCTGAAAACAGCCCTTCAGGACAACCTGAAGTCTCCCCTAGACCGTCTGAATTGTATGTGTCCATAGTCCTACTTTTATACAGATTTTTGCCCCACCTCTGTGTGTTCTCATTTTAACTCTGACCATCTTTGGATAAGTTTTTACTTTACTGAAAGGTCAAGTATATGTTTAGGTGGTCCTGTTATTTTTGGCTCTGCGCTCTCTGCAATGCAAATGATCTCCCCATAGTTGTTTTTGTTCTGAGTATCTTCATATATTGTCATGATGGTACATTAATTTGATAATATGTCACTCATTCTCCTGAATATCTCTTACAGATATAGCTTCATATGGGTATTTTAACATATATAATCAGTATTTTACATATTCAGTTATTCCTCAGCATAGCTTTCTCATAGTGTTGCTCCTGTTCTTCTGCAGGCTCCTCATCTTACACACATACCACAGTTTTAGCCTGGCTCAGTTCTTCTCCAATACATGTTTGACTATCTTTACACTCTAAAAACTGCGGGGTTAAAAACAACCCAATTTGGGTTGTTTTGGTAACCCAGCGCTGGGTTAAAAGGGACGAACCCAACGCTGGGTTACTTTGACCCAACAAGTTGGGTTGCACGTTTAACCCAGCATGCTGGGTTGTGATTTTTAACCCAACTATTAGTTAAAAATGACTACACTGCTGGGTTGAATGTAACCCAAAATGGGTCAAAATTTTTATCTTAAAACTAAAATATAATAAAAATAGGGTACTAAAATAAAAACAATTCTACAGCAATACATACTTCAGTAATGGAAT
>CAIGQV010017323.1:1627179-1637894 GCA_903798115.1 Danio jaintianensis | reverse complement strand
AAAACAGTGCAAAAACTGGAGAGCTCCACACCGAGGCGGCCATCCGCCATCTTATGACATATCATTTAGGCCAAAATGAAAGACATACAAGATCACTGATAATCTCCCTCGATCTGGGGCTCCATGCAAGATCTCACCCCGTGGGGTCAAAAATGATCACAAGAACTGTGAGCAAAAAATCCCAGAACCACATGGGGGGACCTAGTGAATGACCTGCAGAGAACTGTGACCAAAGTTACAAAGGCTACCATCAGTAACACACTGTGCCAGCAGGGACTCAAATCCGGCAGTGGCAGATGTGTCCCTCTGCTTAAGCCAGTACATGTGAAGGCCCGTCTGAAGTTTGCTAGAGAGCAATTTGATGATCCAGAAGAGGATTGGGAGAATGTCATGTGGTCAGATAAAACCAAAATATAACTTTTTGGTAAAAACTCAACTTGTCATGTTTGTAGGAGAAAGAATGCTGAGTTGCAACCAAAGAACATCATACCTACTGTAAAGTATGGGGGTGGCAACATCATGCTTTGGGGCTGTTTTTCTGTGAAGGGACCAGGACGACTTATCCATGTAAAGGAAAGAATGAACGGGGCCATGTACCTTGAGACTTTGAGAGAAAACCTCCTTCCATCTGCAAGGGCATTGAAGATGAAATGTGGCTGGGTCTTTCAGCATGACATTGATCCCAAACACACTGCCCGGGCAACGAAGGAGTGGCTTCATAAGAAGCATTTCAAGGTCTTGGAGTGGCCTAGCCAGTCTCCAGATCTCAATCCCAGTGAAAATCTTTGGAGGGAGTTGAATGTCCGTGTTACCCAGCCACAGCCCCAAAACATCACTGCTCTAGAAGAGATCTGCATGGAGGAATGGGCCAAAATACCAGCAACAGAGTGTGAAAAACTTGTGAAAACTTACAGAAAACATTTGACCTCTGTCATTGCCAACCAAGGGTGTATAACAAAGTATTGAGAGGAAATTTTGTTATTGACCAAATACTTATTTTCCACCATAATTTGCAAATAAATTCTTTAAAAATCCTACAATTTGATTTTTCTAGTTTTTTTTCTCATTTTGTCTCATAGTTGAGGTGTACCTCTGATGAAATTTACTGGCCTCTCATCTTTTTAAGTGGGAGAACTTGCACAATTGGGGGCTGACTAAATACTTTTTTGCCCCACTGTATGCTATCAGTGTCTAATGTGGAAAAGCGTATTCATGCTTTCATGACCTCTTGGTCATTGGACTATTGTAATGCGTTACTAGATGGTTGCCCTGTAGGCCTAATTAACAAACTTCAGTTGGTTCAAAATGCAGCTGCTAGAGTGCTTTCTAGAATAAAGAAATATGATCATATTACTTTTTTCATCATTGCATTGGCTCCCTATTAAATATCGTATAAATGTTAAAATTTTATTGACTATCCACAAAACCCTGAACAGCTTAGCTCCCTAGTATTTGAGGGAGCTCCTGGCGTATTACAGCCCCTTACGTCCTCTACACTCAATTAGTTCTGGACAATTAATTATTCCTAGAATATCAAAATCAACTGTAGGAGGTAGATATTTCTCATATCTGGCACCTAATCTCTGGAACAGCCTTCCTAGCACAGTTCGGGAGGCAGACACACTCTGTCAGTTTAAAACTAGATTACAGACACATCTCTTTGCATTAACATACACATAAAACACAAATGCTTTTGAAATCCAAATCCTCTTAAAGAGCCCCTATTTTTGCATTATAATGGTCATATTTTGGTTTTGGGGGTCTCCAGCAACAGGCTGATATGCATGCAAGATCAATAAACACTTTCATTGTCTTTTAATATGCATTTATTTTTACCTAATTATCCCAACGACTCCCATATGATTCATTCAGTGATTAATTTGTTCCCAAACCCCTCCTTAGCGCGAAGGTAATCTGCGCTGATTGGTCTGATGACCCAGTCTGTTGTGATTGGTCGACTGGGTTCAGCGCGAGACAGAGAAATACCCACCATGGCTATGAAGTAGCAGTCAGAGAGTATGTGAGAGCCCAATACAGGAATGCAATAAAGCAATGCAGTTAAACACCAGCATATTACTCTACTCTTAACCCTAACCCCAAGTAATAACAACGACACACATTCAGTATTAATCCACACAGTGGCAAAAGTTCAACTACTTTGAAAACTGACCGCGCGTGTAAGGAACAGCTGATTGGACCATAGCAACAAACAGCCGAGGATCAGGAGCACAAAACGCATTTAAATCGGTAAAGGAAGAAGCACGCGGCGTGTTTTCAACGTGGTTTTGGACACAATATGTGAATAGATTTAACCTGAGAGATACAGTACAAGCACTGATTTATAATAGATAAGTGATTACAAGCCGTGCGGGGCGATTACGACTTATAACACACAATTAAACACACATTTTGCAAACTACACAAAACGAGGCAACAATTTTAATTACACTTACATGTTATGATCCGGAGGAAGAAGAAACTGGTCCATATGAACTGCAACAGTTACTGAAAAAGTCCCTGTCAAAGCCTGACAAAGTCCCATACATAATAGTGTCTGCTGCTCCTTCCTTTAATAGCAAATGGCCGACTAATCCCGCGCTGCAGCATAGGTTATTGTATCAAAAATCAGAAATATGACAGGAACAAACACAGCACAAGGTTGGCTATACTGTGGCGTCCTTGTGAAAATGAACTTTAACCCTTTATTCCCCGCAGCCGAATCTCCATCAGTCAGTGATCGTCATCTTCGCGTTATGATCAGTCCCTTGATCCTCAACGCTCTGCTAGTGTCTGAAGTCAAATGCGCGTTCACATTTTACCGGATATGGAAATACATATTTGGTGATGTACCGTATCGATGTAGACGCGTTCAAACAAAAGATCCGAACCCAACTCAATTCATTAATTCGACTGAGTCAACTATTTCGCTAAAGAATCAGTAGTTTTAAACACTGTGCGCTTTCAGATTAAACCTCAGCTGGATGTTTTCATTCACTTAGAGCTGTGCTACACACTACATGGAAGCTCATTTTCAAAAACCCATAATAGGGGCTCTTTAAGGATTGTTAGGCTGCATTAATTAGGGCAACCGGAGTCGGGAACACTTCCCAAAATACATTATAATTTGAATGGCATCTACGCTTATGTTAGTCTGTTTTTCATTATCTCTTTTGACACCTTTAGAGGTTTAATAGCGCACAGGAACCTGGTATCTCAGTACTTTAATGGAGAAATATACTGAATTTTCAAGTATGGTTGCTATTAATGCAGTAAAACAAAAATTCTCAAATAAAATAAAGTGGTGCCTCCAAAATTTAACCTTATACTGGAGAGTATAAACAAATACCAGCAAATCTGTTTTAGATTAATATAAAGTATTTATTGAAAGCGATTTAAATAAATAATATTAGAAGAGGAAAATTGTTTTATGGGAAACAAAAAATAGTAGCAATAGAAAAGAAGTAGTGTGGAAATAATTAAAACCATTACCCAGATTAAATTAAATAGTCTCTCTTCTTTCGTGTCTAAGAGAGCTATGGTTTTAAACCTCACAATACAATAACAGCACTTTACAGGTTTTACTTCACAATTAGCACACTTTTCCCTAGACAACTTGTGTGCAAAATAGAGATTTACCACAAATAACGAAACAATAAAACCAAAAATCTTCCAACAATCACACAAAACACATTTCCCTGAATCAAATTGTTATTCGGTTCTGTTGAACGATTCAGATCGATTCGCCTGAACCGATTCATTGGGAGTTTAAACAAATAGTCTCAAACAGTCGCAGTTTTACAACTCGAAAAGTATATATGTCACTCTTATGTGTGTGTTTGTGTTATTCGTTGGGGCCCAGTATCGTTGGTGCACATGTAAAGCAATTGTTTCACGAGAAATGGCAGTCACTCACGAATCCTTATGGCAGCGATCATCGAAAGGTCCCCGCAGCAGAAACCATCCATGCCTTGATGACGCTTTCAGTTTATGGGACATTCCACCGAATGGGTAACATTTATGTCCCCAGAATATTAAATGTATAAAAATGCATGAAAATGAACTCTAAAATACTGTGTCCCCAGGTTTTCACTCATTACTGTTACCCTTACACATTTACCCCTCTGATTAACTTGGAACATTCCATAAGGCTTATTTTCAACAGGAAGTTGCATCATCCAGATCCTTTAAAGGCAATGGGGAGACCAAAGGGAAGTCTTCTCATTTTCTTTTCAATATATTTGATGATATTTCAACTGTGTGAGAGATGGTTAATCTCAACATACTGTCCTGTTACTTAAATTATTTTTAGATGTTGTTTATTAATTTAAAAAATACATATGTTTAATAAATCACTAAAACTTGCTCCATATCCTCATGCTATTAGCATGTGTGCCATGTGGTTATTTAGCATGTATTTGATAAATATATGCTAAAAACTCAGTCCTGTTACCCTCAGTCCTGTTATTCATATAAGCCATAACAGTACTGAGTAATAGTAATAGAAGTGAGTTGCTTTCTCTGGTGCATATATAATAATGCAAAAAAAATGTTAATTTAAGATGATTTACCTGAATCTTTTAGGTTTCAGTTACCATAACTTATATTGTAAATATACACTCACCGACCACTTTATTAGGTACACCTGTCCAACTGCTCGTTAATGCAAATTTCTAATCAGCCAATCACATGGCAGCAACTCAATGCATTTAGGCATGTAGACATGGCCAAGACGATCTGCTGCAGTTCAAACCAAGCATCAGAAAGGGGAAGAAAGGTGATTTAAGTGACTTTGAACGTGGCATGGTTGTTGGTGCAAGACGGGCTGGTCTGAGTATTTCAGAAACTGCTGATCTACTGGGATTTTCACGCACAACCATCTCTAGGGTTTACAGAGAATGGTCCGAAAAAGGGAAAATATCCAGTGAGCAGCAGTTCTGTGGGCGCAAATGACTTGTTGATGTCAGAGGTCAGAATGGTTCCAGCTGATAGAAAGGAAACAGTAAATAACCACTTGTTACTACCGAGGTCTGCAGAAGAGCATCTCTGAACGCACAACACATCCAACCTTGAGGCGGATGGGCTACAGCAGCAGAAGACCACACCGGGTGCCACTCCTGTCAGCTAAGAACAGGAAACTGAGGCTACAATTCACACAGTCTCACTAAAATTGGACAGTAGAAGATTAGAGAAATATTGCCTGGTCTGATGAGTCTCGATTTCTGCTGCGACATTCGGATGGTAGGGTCAGAATTTAGCGTCAAGAACATTAAAGCATGGATCCATCCTGCCTTGTATCAACGGTTCAGGCTGGTGGCGGTAGTGTAATGGTGTGGGGGATATTTTCTTAGCACACTTTGGGTCCAATAGTACCAACCAAAGCGCAGAAAAAACATCTCAGACAGGTTTCTTGAACATGACAATGAGTTCACTGTACTCAAATGGCCTCCACAGTCACCAGATGTCAATCCAATAGAGCAATTTTGGGATGTGGTGGAACAGGAGATTCGCATCATGGATGTGCAGCCGACAAATCTGCAGCAACTGCATGATGCTATCATGTCAATATGGACCAAAACCTCTGAGGAATGTTTCCAGAACCTTGTTGAATGCCACGAAAGATTAAGGCAGTTCTGAGGGCAAAAGGGGGTCCAACCTGGTACTAGTAAGGTGTACCTAATAAAGTGGCTGGTGAGTGTATCACATGTATTATATATTTACCAATTTACCACACTTGCAGGGTGTCAATCCACCTATAAGTGCTGCAGAAAAGCAACGACTTTATCATAAATTACATGATGCAGACCCAGAGAAGAGACAGAAATATTTAGAGAAGGAATCGGAAAGAGGGCGTCATAGTGGCGGAGTGGGTAGCACGATTGCCTCACAGTAAGAAGGTCGCTGGTTCGAGCCCCGGCTGGGTCAGTTGGCATTTCTGTGTGGAGTTTGCATGTTCTCCCCGTGTTGGCGTGGGTTTTCCTCCAATGTGCTCCGGTTTCCCCCACAGTCCAAACACATGTGATACAGGTGAATTGAATAAGCTAAATTGGCCGTAGTGTATGAGTGTGAAAGAGGGTGGAAGGGAATCCACTGAGTAAAACATATGCTGAATAAGTTGGCGCTTCATTCCGCTGTAGCGACCCCTGATTAATTAAGGGACTAAGCCGACAAGAAAATGAATGAATGAATGAATTGGAAAGATACAGGAACGACCTAGAGTCAGGCAGGAAGAAACTGATCAATGACCTCAGAGAGTAAAGTGTAGATGCCGCAAAAAACGGAGAGAGACGTACCATAGCATCAAAGACAGTAAAGAAGCCCTCAAACACCTTGTCACCCCTCCACACAGCCCACAGTTATCACCAGAGCAAGCTGAACATCCACAGAGTGTCTGGATATTCATTCCTGTTACTGGGTGTTCATTCCTGTTATTATTATTATTATTTTCTAAAAATATTAAGTTAAATTACTTTTTTTTGTCTGTGCTATGTTCATCATTTATCCAATAGTTGACTTAATTACATGACTTAAATATTTTTAATCTTGCTTTTTGAGTCTCCTGTAAAATAAACATTTTTAAATACACCTTGTGTACATATTTAGTGAATGTTTTGTAACAAATATAAATTATTCAAACATTTTACCAACTATTTCTTAAAGATAAACACTTTTGTGAGTGGAAGACATAATAATTAGTTGACATTTTTTAAAACATCCTTTTAAAAAGTAACTTGATTTTTGGTAACAGGACTGAGAAAAAATGGATCCTTCCCCAACTTTGAAACCTTGTAAAAAATAAAACAAATGTGCCTGAGATTGCCCAATATTCATTTCAAACAGTTAAATATGTGTGTTGCTAGATACAGTGTTAAAAAAAAATTAATTAAATTTTAAGAAATTACAAAAGCAAATGTTACCCATTCGGTGGAATGTCCCTTATATCAGTATATCAGTATATCTTATATCAGTGATCTAAATATCCGACCACAGTAGAACGGCGCTCAATCGGCAGCCGTCACTCAAAAGTTTCCCGTGTTATGGTTTAACTGGTGACCTTTTCCAGATGTAAATTATTCACGTTTGCAGATTGGCAGATTCATCACTTTTTCACAGCAACAAAACATGCCCATACCAAATAAATAATCTTATTATTTGGTGTCAGTGTTATTGTAAACATTGTTGATTTAAAAATTTATGTGGCAGAACAGTATATAACCAAAATTAATCTAAATTTTTTTTTATAATTTACATGTCATCAATGGGATTCGAACTCGTGTAGTCAAAAGGTCCAACAGGAGTATCAATCGACCTATCTAACTGAGCTGTTCAGGAACACAAATATTACAGTCTGTTTTGATATCTTTATCAGTCAACATATGCTTTGTTTTGGTTGTGGACTCGTATTAACTTGTTTCCGTAGACTCATGTTAACTTGTTTCCATTTACTCGCGTTTACATGTTTCTACAAACTCTTTTGCATATATTTTCTTAGAATAGCTCTGAATGACAAAACGATGTTTTGTCACAGTTGGTCAAACCATGTTTATTATAGTTGTAGACTCGTTTACTTGTGCCTTTGGACTCGCGTTAACTTGTGTCCCATGGACTCGTGTTAACCAGTGTCTACAAAGTCACACACGAGCTGATATTTTCTCAGAATAGCTCTGAATGACAAAACGGTGTTCCGCTAAATAACCTACGTTATAAATGTCTTTCCTCCGTTTTTTTTTTCTAAACAGAATTTCAAAGATTTGGTTAAACAAAACTCGTACACGGGATTCGAACTCGCAAAGAAAAGAGACACTTCATAAGACAAGACATGACTGAACTACCAAGGACTGACTAATACATTGTTGCTTCTGGTAATTTTATCGCAATTAGTTAAATCATGTTTTATCACGGTTGTATACTCATGTTAACTTGTGCCTTTGGACTAGTGTTAACTTGTGTCCCATGCTCACACATATACATCTAAAGAAGATTTCACTTATTATGCAACAGAATATTACTTAAAAATCACAACCTTTCAATGTATTATCTTGGACACATTTGTACCAGATTCAGTGTTTAAACTATTAGACAGTAATATATTTTTCTTTAAGTGTCTGTAAAACAAGATGCATACATAATACATGATACATAAATTTACAAAAGCAAGCAATAAGACTGGACAATATTTCACTAAGTATATAAATAAAATATTATTAAAACAGTTTGATACACTATCAAACTATCAAACTATATATTTTTCTTTGCTGTGCGTTCATCTTGGTTTATAGACAAACGCAAAATGCAATTTTTTGACATCAGGTGTCCACGAAAAACAATAAAAACATTCACAGAAAAA
The DNA here is from genome assembly GCA_903798115.1 of Danio jaintianensis. Classification (NCBI taxonomy): domain Eukaryota; kingdom Metazoa; phylum Chordata; class Actinopteri; order Cypriniformes; family Danionidae; genus Danio; species Danio jaintianensis. The sequence continues at coordinate 1,629,550 of CAIGQV010017323.1, read as the reverse complement.
CACAGTACTGTCTGATAGTTTAAACAGTGAAGATAATACATTGAAATGTTGCGATTTTTCATTTTTTGTGAAATCTTTAGATGTACATGCGTGAGCATGGGACACAGGTTAACACGAGTCCATGGGACACAAGTTCACACGAGCCCAAAGGCACAAGTAAACATGAGTCTACAACTATAAAAAACATGATTTGACCAACTGGAACAAAACATTGTTTTGTCATTCAGAGCTATTCTGAGAACATATCAGCGTAAGAGTTTGTAGAAACATGTAAACGCCAGTAAATGGAAACGAGATGAGTCCACAACCAGATCAAAGCATATGTTGACTGATAAAGATATCAAAACAGACTCTAATACTTGTTCCTGAATAGCTGTTAGATAGGTTGATTGATACTCGTGCTGGACCTTTTGACTATACGAGTTCAAATCCCGTTGATGACATGTAAATTATAATTATTTTTTTAGATTAACTTTGGTTATATACTGTTCTGCCACATAAATATTGAAATCAACAATGTTAACAATGACACCAAGTAATAAGAACATTTATTTGGTATGGGCATGTTTTGTTGCTGTGAAAAAGTGACGAATCTGCCAATCTGCAAACGTGAATAGCTTACATCTGGAAAGGGTCACCAGTTAACATGGTCACCAGTTAAACCGTAACACTCGTTCCACCGCAAATGTAGCCTAATGTAGATATCCGTCTTCTGTATAACACGAAGCTTTGGTCCTCAACACAAATAGATAACACAGTAGCAATCCCGCTAGCCTCGCTAAACGATGGTCAACTGGTTATCTTCTGTTTTTATTTTATTATCCCGTGAGAGAACAGGCCAGAGCACACTGCATTACCTTCTCCTCCTTTTTTTCCATGCTCTCCTCTCATTGGCTAACGTAGCCCATCATTCGACTTTGGAAAACACACTCATTGGCTCAAGCTATTAGTACAGATTAGTACAAACATACATTTTCACCAAAATACAGAAAAAAACAAACAATATCAAACTGTTTACATTATTAATGTTTTAAAAGAAAATAAATACAAATTCTGTCTCAAAATACGGATTATAAGACTGACTTATTTACACATATTATAGAGCTGGTTACAATTATCCCGAGGTCTCCATAATGCTAGACTAGGCCGTATCCTAAGCAGATGCTGTGGTGGTCATGAGGGAGTGTAGAGCATGAGACTGATTCCTGAAAGACCCAGTGACAGACGAGTCTCCGCATTGATCCCGTGGGCCAGCCTGAACACCCGCCGGTGACCTACTCACACCTGCAGCTTCTCCATGATGGATGTCCAGCGTTCTCCAGCCTTCGGCGCCTAGACTGCAGCTCTGCAAAGGAACTTTAGCCAGAGGAGAAATGGTCGTGCCTAACTGAGCCTGATTTCTCTCAAGGTTTTTTTCCTTCACTTTTGTCAATTGGTGAAGATTTGTTCCTTGCCACTGTCGCCACTGGCTTGCTCGGTTTTGGGACTTGTGGAGCTGCAAATTGATGGATTTGCTCTTCAATGTTTGGACTTTTAGCAGTGAAAATTAAACCACACTGAAATGAACTAAACTGAAATTCAACTCTGAAAACTGGATTGACACAATTTACTAGAACTTCAATGTTAATCTGCTTTGACACAATCTACATTGTAAAGGCGATATAGAAATAAAGATGAATTGAATTGAATTTAAAGTTAGTCCAACCACAATGTTGAAATCTACATCACTTGTGGTCTATATTTGGTAATTACAGGATCTTCAAGCTGAAGGTAGATCAGAATCAGAATCGGTTTTATTGCCAAGTGTGCTTACACACACAAGGAATTTGTTTTGGCTACAGAAGCTTCCAGTGTACGTAAAGTGACAAGTGACAACACAAAATAAATATGAGAAAAAAATAAAATAAAATACGACAAACATTAAACAGAGATGCAGTAAGACAATAGAGCTCTAGATGATGAATTGTTGTACAGATTTGTTATAAATATACAAGTTATACAAGTTATAAGGTGCTGTGTACAAATGCGTATGGAGAAGTATTCCATTGTATACTGTTATAAGGTGCTGTGTACAAATGCGTATGGAGAAGTATTGCGTTGTATATTGTTATAAGGTGCTGTGTAGAAATGCGTATGGAGAAAGTATTGCATTGTATACTGTTATAAGGTGCTGTGTACAAATGCGTATGGAGGAGTATTGCATTGTATATTGTTATAAGGTGCTGTATACAAGTGTGTATGAAAAGGTATTGCACATGTTTATTGCACAGTAGGGATAATTAACTGTTCATGAGGTAGATGGCCTGAGGAAAGAAACTTTTTTCTTTTGTGCTCGGTGCTCTGTAGCGCCGACCAGACGGTAACAGTTCAA
>CAIGQV010017323.1:1601203-1622179 GCA_903798115.1 Danio jaintianensis | reverse complement strand
AGCATGTCCCACCACCGCGCGTTTTGCCCGTTGACTCCGTATCGTGGAGCTGAAAGTCCGGTAGGTGTAACGCGCTGTCTGGAATGGCTTTGTTCAGCCAGGTTTCTGTGAAACACAGTGCAGCAGAGTTGTTAAAGTTCTTGTTTCTGCGTGCGAGCAGAAGTAGTTCGTCCACTTTGTTAGGAAGAGAGCGGAGATTCGCCAGATGGATGCTAGGCAACGCCGTTCTGAAGCCGCGCTGTCTGAGCCTGACGAGCGCGCCGGCTCGCTTCCCACGCCTGCGCGTCTTGTAGCGTTTCACTAGTGCAGCTGCTCCGCCGACAACAATGTTCAGCAAAACGCCAGAGAAATCAAAAACCGGTTGGTGATTAATTGGAGTGTACTGCCGAATGTTCAGCAGCTCGTCCCTGGAATAACTGATCTCGTATGATAAACATAAAACAGGACAAACGAACAAAAACAGTGCAAAAACTGGAGAGCTCCACACCGAGACGACCATCCGCGGCGCCATCTTATGACCGATTATAATAACCCTATAACTTAGTGTGTTATATATGTCTTATTAAAAATACAAATGTATATTTACAGTAACAGATTCATATGTGGAGATAACCTGATGTACAAAATGATCACAGTGACAGCAGATCATAGGCTGTATACTAAATTGTAAATAAATAATAAAATAATAAAAACATTTTATGTTTGAAAACATGTTTAGTTATGTATTTCCTGTAAATGAACCCCACATCCTTTCTGAACATAAACATCAAAAGTGCCTAAAAGCTATTACACTATTCTAAAACATTCAAGTACTTACTGAAGAATAGAAAAAACTATTTTTAAAAAACACTGAGAACCGAAGTGTGCTTGGCTAGTCCAGGAGTTTATGGTGACTAGACTGTCATACTGCAAACTAGTTGGCATGTGGAAACTTGGCCATAAAGTGTCAGGAATTCCTGGAAGGCTCCCATGTACCCATGTATCAGGCCACTGTAAAGTATCAGAAGTGCATAATTTCATTAGAGAAAAACGAACCAAGATGACTGTTAGGTTTCATTTAGAAAGTTCAGTGATATTTATTTATATCTGTTAAAGTGTCATTAAACCTGGCACTCTTGAATTAGCTGGAAATGAGTAACTGCTTGAATAAGTAAAACATTATCAGCATGTTTTCATGTATTCCAAGCAGATCTGGCAGTTCTACAGACTCAGAGATAAGGATAGTGACTGCTCTTCTCATTCTGAACACCCTTATCCTTTTCATACATTTTTATCATCACTGATGTACACTGCTGTAGTCTTCATTGAAGGGAATGCTGATATGAATTACAGCATGCTTTTTTTTTTAAATAGCAGAACATGGGTATTATAGGCCCAAAACCTTAAAAAATATCAGATGATGATCTTGATTTGTTGCCGATTAACAAATATTTAGACAGTGTTTAACAATCTTGATGAACATATTGTTAAATCACTTATTGCAATTTAAAACACACATCTCATGTTTGACTCATCAATTCTTTGAAAATTACAATGGCACACAGTACTCCACCATAGAAATATTGCTAAATTATGACAAGTTCAATGCTTTAGATGGCTAAACATTTATTTTATGCCTGCATGATTCACTGCTGTTACTGTAACCCATTACACTCTTAACCCAAACTAGTTGATTTTACTAGAACATTGCATAGAAACCCGTTGCCTTAAACCACTTATGTTTTTACACAAGGTGAAACTAAACAGCCCTACTTGAATTAACATAGAACCTTTACAACCTTATTGGACTTAAGGTTACATGTTAGTTCAAGTAGGGCTGTTTAGTTTTACCTTGTGTAAAATGTAAGAGGTTTAAGGCAATGGGTTTCTATGCAATTTTCTTGTAAAGTCAACAAGTTTGGGTTGAAGGGATAGTTCACTATTTACTCTCCCTCAAGTGGTTATAAACCTTTTTTATAAAACTTTTATGTTTCTTTATTGTGTTGAACACAAAGGAAGTTTTTTGAAGAAAGCTGAAAACCTGAAACCATTGACATCCATAGTAGGGAAAACAAATACTATGGAAGTCAATGTTTACAGGTTTTCGTCTTTTTCTAAAACATCATTTTTTTGTGTTTAACTGAAAAAATAATCTCAGACATGTTTGGAACAAGTGGAGGGTGAGTAAATAATGACATAATTTTTTACATTTATCTCTTTAAGACTATACTGAAGGAAATCTCCTACTCAATGTGGCTATCACTAAATTCCAGGGGTTTCATTACTACGATGTAAAATGGGCGTGGAGCAGTTGGTGTTGGGAATACGCCCCCCCTTTTTTTTTTTACTTTTTTTTTTGCGCTGGCATGTCAAATACAGGATCACGTTAGCTCTGATACATGAACAACATACCCCCGCGATAGATAACGAAGGAAAAAACAATCATATATGTTATTTTTGTTTTTATAATGTTATATTTTAATTGCTTAATTTGCAAAAACAACCAACCACTAGAAGTGTAAAACTGAATTTGTAGTCGTTTTACTCTGTTTTACTTTGATTTACTGAAAATTCAACATGGATTTACAACAATAAAATCCTGTGGCTTTTGTACTTCCATGGTAAACCACAAAATAATAATAATGGTTATGGTGCATTACACATAGATTAACCGTGTTTTTGTAATTTAACATGTGATAATCATTCCTGTTTAAACAAATAAATACCACATTTTTCTATAATAAACCATGCTTAATTTTACTGACTCGATCTTAGTTAATTACCAGATCATTAATTAAAAATTAAATAAATTAATATAAGTGATCATACATGAAACACCTGGGATCAGGACAGGTATCTGATGTTAAATAATATAAAAGTGATCATACATGAAACACCTGGGATCAGGACAGGTATCTGATGGTACTGTAAATTCAATTCAATTCAATTCATCTTTATTTCTATAGCGCTTTTTTGGGTTGTTGGGTTGTTTTGGTAACCCAGTGCTGGGTTAAAAAAGGGACGAACCCAACGCTGGGTTACTTTGATCCAACAAGTTGGGTTGCACGTTTAACCCAGCATGCTGGGTTGTGATTTTTAACCCAACTTTTAGTTAAAAATGCTGGGTTGAATGTAACCCAAAATGGGTCACAATTTTAAATCTAGAAACTGGTGATTAAAATTACTAAAATAAAACAATTCTACAGCAATACATACTTCAGTAATGGAATTTTTATTTATGACAAAACATATAAAACGTGTCCATATGAAAATACATTTTTCCCATCTCCACCTCAGCATTAACCCTTTGACTGCCCGCTCTACCAAATGGTTGACCATGTTTTGACTGTTTTAAATAATGGTTTACACACACACAGCATTGTTGGTTTTCAAGAAAATCAAACAAACATAATCCTGTTGCAGTACTACACTGGATTATGGCTTTGTTGTAAAAAAAAACAAAAAAAAAACAAGACAGCATGTTAAATGAGAATCTGAAATATTTTATGGCATACTTCAAAAAATAAAGATGATTTAGTGTTCAAAAAGGTTTTATTTTGAATATTGTTTAAATAAATTGGTCTTACACTTCATATTTACAGATTTTTCATAGTATATGTATTACTTTTACCATAAACCGACATATCAACCATTTGGTAGAGGTTGATATTTTAGAAATTATGGGGTTATTGTGTTAACTAGCGACATTAGGAGTTAAGAAATGCAATCCATTTTTTTTTTCTTGGTGGGGTAGTTAAAGGGTTAAGACAATTTCTATGAAAATTTATCAAACTGTATCACAGAAACACTGTGACTAAAGTCAGTAACAATGCATCAGACTGAAGTCAGACAAATTAACTTAAAAAAATGCATATTTGAAATATGCCTTTCAAAGTTTTCATAACATCTACACCATGCATAAATCAGGAATCATCAGTAAGAATCAATTGCAATGTAATTGCAGAGTAGAGGAAAAATAAAAGTATGTAGAAGTAATAATAAAAAAGCATCTAAATGATTGAAGTCAGAAAGATTAACTTCAAAATACAAATTTGTGCACAAACATCAACATATCCTCACATATATGAATCATCAATAATAATGTAATAATCATCAGTAATAATGAAAAGGCATCAAACTGACTGAGAAAACAAAACAAAAAAACAAAAAACTAAGAAAATACAAATTTGTTATATTATTTAATTTTTTAAAAACCATTTTAAGGTCAATATTGTTAGCCCCTTTAAGCTATATATTTTTTCGATAGTCTACAGAACAAACCATCGTTATACAATAACTTGCCTAATTACCCTATCCTGCCTAGTTAACCTAATAAACCTATTTAAGCCTTTAAATGTCACTTTAAGCTGAATACTAGTATCTTGAAAAATATCTAGTCAAATATTATGTGCTGTCATCATGGCAAAGATAAAAGAAATCAGTTATTAGAAATGAGTTATTAAAACTATTATGTTTAGAAATGTGTTGAAAAAAAATCTTCTCTCCGTTAAACAGAAATTGGGGAAAAAATAAACAGGGGGTCTAATAATTCTGACTTTAACTGTATTTAAAAGTAAAGGTATACAAGTTGAAGTACACAGAATCCAAGATAGCGGTGAGGTCACAGTATTAATAATTACTGTTTGTCAGCAAAAATTAATGCTCGCAGAAGTCTTACTGCCAGTGTCTCCTCCCCAGGAAGTCCATACACCACAGTTTGTAGAAATTGCCACACCAGGGAACACTGCTTGGGGTAGTTCACACCAAAGATGTAGAATGCTTTAAAGCAAGCGTCCACTGCAGCCAGTAACGTACTTTGCCATTTATTATAGCAAAGGCTTGAAAGCAGTGGTGGTCTCCAAGCATGAGAACATAAGGAAATTCAATGGACTCTTTTGAACGAAGGTACTCAGCCATATTGATCCCAATTTGAAAAAATAAATAAAATTCATTAAGATTCATTAAGAACTCAAAAGTGTAAAAGTTAAATATCTTTAGAGTTACCTTTAGAACACCTAAAATACCTTTAGAAGCAATTAAGACCATAACACACCAAGCTATCAGCCAGTCATTGGCATTAGTTAACCACTGACCATGGCACTATGCTGCAACTTTTTGGCCCAGGTGCAGATGACTCAATGCAACAACAGGGTTGGCTTATGAACTTTTTTTTTAATAATGTCAGCATAATTAAAGGAGAAATTCACTTCCAGAATAACAACTTACAGATGATGTACCCCCCCAAGATGTTCATGTCTTTCTCTCTTTATTCATAAAGAAATTGTTTTCTGAGGAAAGCATTGCAGCATTTTTCTTATTCATATAATGGACTGATATGCTGATATGCTTCCAAATGCAGTTTAAATTCCGCTTCAAACGATCACAAACGCGGTTGTAAATGATCCCAGACGAGAAAGAAGGGTCTAATCTAGCGCAAGGGTCTAATCTTTTTTTAATTTTTTTATAAAAAAATACAATTTAAATACTTTTCAATGTCAATCGCTCATCTTGTCTTGCTCTGCCTTGTCTGAACTGTGTGTATTCTAGCTAAAGACAGTTAGGGTATGTTGAACACTCTGACTGTATTTTACACAGTTCAGGGAGAGTAAGGCTAGATGAGCATTTGAAATTATTAAGTATTTCAATAGTATTTTCTTAATAAAAATAGATAAGACCCTTCTTCCTCAGCTGGGATCGTTTGCAACCACATTTGGGATCATTTGAAGCCGCATTCAAATTGTTTTTTTGAAGTTCAAAATTGAGGCTGAAATGTTTTCCTAAAAACCCCCCAAAACAAACAATTTCTTTACGACTGAAAAAGAAAGACATGAACATCTTGGGTGACAAGGGGGTGAGTACATTATGTGTGAATCTTTTTGTTGGAAGTGGACTTCTCCTTTAATGAAAATGCATAACTGGTACCCAGTGCTTTCTCAATTCATGTTAAACTTACAGGCCATATAGAGTTTGTTGCATTCACTATCAATATAAAGCTGCTTTGACAATCTGTATCGTATAAAATGCTAGAAATGAAAGTGACTTGACTTTGAGCCAAGGATTTAAAGACTGAAAACATTTGACCACTTCGCTTTAAAAAAACATGCAGTGCAACAGACTTCATAATTACAACAGTGTCTTATGATTCTTAAAGTGCACAAAGCCATATTTTCATTTTAGTTTGAATGATGCTTTGTCAGGTAACAACTATAAAAAAAAATGTGTGTGCTGCTGTGAGAGGCATCTTACCACTAAAAATTTACAAAATATAAACCATAGCTGTGAACAAATCACTCCCTACTTACTGAAATTTATTTGTCAATAAATAAATTATATTTACATTATTTTTTTTTTATGTTTCCGTTAAACAGATGCAAAATTAAAGTTTTCATTTGTATTTTATAATAACAAACATTCATTCGTTCATTCATTTTCTTTTCGGCTTAGTCCCTTTATTAATCAGCGGTCACCACAGCTGAATGAACCGCCAACTTATCCAGCATGTGTTTTATGCAGCAGATGCCCTTCCAGCTGCAACCCATCACCGGGAAACACCCATACACCCTCATTCACACACACACACACTGCGGACAATTTAGCTTACACATTTCATCTACACCGCATGTCTTTGGACTGTGGGGGAAACCGCAGCACCCGGAGGAAACCCACGCGAACACGAGGAGAACATGCAAACTCCACACAAATGCCAACTGACCCAGCCGATGCTCGACCCAGCGACCTTCTTGCTGTGAGGCGACAGCACTACCCACAGCGCCACCGCGCTGCCCTAATAACAAACATAAAAATAAAATTTTCATCATTAATAAAATAACTGTAGGAAAAGCATTATGCATTAAATGCATCAAGAAACTTTTAATTGAATTGTTACCCTCTGAATTATAATCAAATTGACCTAAAGACGAGAGTTCGCTCCTGTGCTAAAAATAAAACAAGAGAAAGCCACTGGTTGAATGAACAGCAGATTTAAAAAATTAACCAGTCAAAGGCAAATTGGCATTTGTCTTTAATCTCTCAGTTTAAAGTGTTGAAGTGGCTAATGATTACTAGGGCTGCCCCCTAATAACTGACTAACCATTAGTCGACCAAAATTTTATTAGCTGCAGAAAAAAAAAATCCACATTGGCGAAGTCACGCAGATTGTTAACAGCTGATTTATGCAGTAGTAGCTACATCAGGCAGGATATCCTAATGCTTTCATCGACCTCAAATAAGCTATGGCCTATCATCTGAAATATAGTAGTAACATTACACTATATTACATTTCTCTGTGTGCACTCACAATAACAACAAAACACTGCACTTTTGTAAATAATGAAAGTAAAAGGATGTGCTTTCTGCGGTCTCAGTCTCTATGAACTTGAGCATGGAACTCCAAAACTGTGTATGTTTGCCTTATAAAATAGGCAATGTGGGCAATTAAAGACAAATTATTATGATTTAAATGATTTATTAATAAATGTGTAATTATTCAACTAATGCTTCAAATGAACATCACAAGTCAACCAGACAAATCTTTAGACAAGGGCAGCCATAATGATTACAATGAACCAAGTAAAATATTACTGCATACCTTCAAATGTGGGCATTAACTCTTCAAGATTCCATCCTTTTAGTTTGATTTTCACATTTTCATCCATCTGAAATAGAATAACAGATAAAAGCATTTTAGCAAAATTAAGTAAAAAAGATAATGTTAGCCAAAAGTCACTTAATCACAAAAAACTCCTAAATGATCATAATTATCCTGTATGTGTCACATAAAATGGTGGTCAAACTTTTTTGGCGGTTGGATTTAGCCTTAGCTCAGACATTCCCGTCTGCATCAAACTAACCATACTTACAGGATTAATTAAAGATAGATCAAATCACGTCTAGAATGTAAAATGCTCATAGTAAATTAATAACATTTGCTATTCAATGTACAGCTAAAAAAAATGGAAATTTATTAAGTATGTTCTGACCAAAACAAATAAATAATCAACAACAACAACAACGTTAGAGAAGCTGAATGTAACACTATTATGCATCAAAGTATTGTTACAAAAAAAAAAAATCAATGAACAAATTTAAGAAGTACAAGAGTAAAAATACTACTTACTGTTTTACAGTTTACACCTCAGAAAGATCACAAATCACAGTACTTGCTGCCATTACCTACATAGAAAAATCTGTCATTCAAAAGTTTCTCACGCTGATGTCCCTGGATGTTGACGTGATGTGCGTGCTCTCTTTCACGTCCGCGTTCCCAACCCAGCACTGCTGGGTTACAGGTCAAGACCGATTTTCAACCCAAATTGGGTTAAATCAACCCAACTTTCTTACCCATCAGTCTCAACCCAGCATTTGGGTTAAAAAAAATCAACCCAGCGTTTTTCAGAGTGTGCTGCGCCGCGTGCATCAGCGTTTTCCACCTTCGTGAGAAATTAAACCCCGAACTGACACAGGTAATAAAACTTCAGTCATTTTCCATTCGGAGAATTACAGTTAATAGCTTAGTCCATAAACAATCCGTTTATAAAATACATAATTTATCCGCGCATATAAGAATAAACCGAATATGCAATATGATCCTTGCATAATGATCACAGCAAAATAAGCTAAGCGCTCATTTTATATATAAACTATAAACATACATTTTAAAGAAAATTTAAGTAATGGAACATTATATGTAAAAGAATCTATGTACAGTAGTAGGTTACAGGCTAAATGCGCCTGGTCAGAGCTGAACATCACCGGTAATCTCACGCGCTTTTGTCTCATGCGTCATAAAGAACAGATGACAGACACAATCTCAATAAACACTTGATGCTTGCTGTCAACTAGGCTACGGTAATTAAAGGCATTCGTTATGACATTGATAGGATCTGTTGTTAAACTTATGTTTCCTTCTTAAATATTATAATATTTTTGTTGAAAATCTGTAATAGTGTGCCGCATCGCCGGTAAAATAACCAGCCTTTGTATTTAATGTATTTTAAATGTATATTTTCCTGCCAGTTTAACGCAGGAAAACTAAATTGTGGCCATTTTTACTAATTAAGCCGGGCTCAGACTATACAGTCTGATAATGATAATGAAATCTGGTTGCGTCGCACACATAAGGAGAATCTTCTGCAATTTTATTATCTCAAATCTTAAACATGCGCAAACTACAAGATATGAAAACCGCGGCACAGCACACACTATATTATTAAGATTATCGTGCCCGATGGAGCACATCACCTGATTGCAGAATAACTGGCTTTATCAATAATTATTATTTATTATAGGCTAGGTTATAAATATTTGACCAACTGCCACTACATGCAAAACATTCTCATGCAGAACAGCAACAGCCTGCAGAATAAAAAACATTTATATATATATATATATATATATATATATATATATATATATATTTTTTTTTTTTTTTTTTTTTTTTTTTTTTATGTATATATATATATTTTTTTTATTATTAAAAAAAAACACATTTTAATATTTAAGCATTTTGTTTTATTGGCTACACACCTGGGTCATAAATACAGTACAAACTCGTGGGTATGAAAAAAATATAGAATTTAAGCTTATTATAAATTAGCTTATATATATTTATTTATTTGTTAAAACTGACACGATTCTCCCAAGCTATTCTCTTTATGCTTGCAGGACGTTGTCACAGCAATGAACGGAATAACTGGCTTTATTAATAATTTACTAATAATTACTTATTATTATTATTATGGTAATATTTGATTAACTGCCACTATAAGCAAAACTTAAAAATAGGCTTCATTATGTCCCAGTTTGCATAGCTGTTCCTGGCAGTTATAAAATTAAATAAACGCACGCGATGAGCCGCAATTTTCTGTTAATTTCTCTCTCACACACAAACTTTCGTTTCATTATGAAAGAAAATTGCGGCACACCTTGAGTGCATGTGTTTTTTTATTTTTATAACCTATTATAACCTATTTTGAGGTTGTGCCTGCAGTTGCTCAAATATTACCATAATAATAATTGATAGTTTAAGTCAGTTATTCCGTTCATGGCTGTGACAATATCCTGTAAGCCTAAAAAGAATAGCTGGGGAGATTCACGTTGGTTTTAACAAATGAATCAATAAATAAGCTAATTTATAATAAGCTTAAATTAAAAAAAAATGTCATTAGCCACCCCTTATTCTGTGTGTGCTGTATTTATGACCCAGATGTGTAGCCAATAAAACAAAATGCTTAAACATTAAAATGTAATGTTTAGAAAATTGAAGTATAGAGTTTTTTCCCCCTAGAGAGAGATAGCTGCAGACCAGGGTTTAGTTGCATTGTGAATTATATTTTTCCACACTATAGGCTATGCAGTGCAACAAATAACAATATTTCTTTTGAACTAGATAGCCAGTCAAGCACAGCGCATCCCAGTATTATGGAGATATAATTAGCTTATAATAATAATAATAATAATAATAATAATTTTTGGACATTGGAAGTTTGGACAATGCGCTCTTTTCGACAAGCAGCATTTTTTCATTCTGCAGGCTGTTCGCTCAGTGGCAGTTGGTCAAATAGTTGTAACCTAGCCTATAATAAATAATAATTATTGATAAAGGAAGTTATTCTGCAATCAGGTGATGTGCTCCATCAGGCACAATAATCTTAATAGTATCTTGCAGTGTGCTGTGCCGCTGTTTTCATATCTTGTAGTTTGTGCACGTTTAAGATTTGAGATAATAAAATTGCTGAAGATTCTCCTCATGTGTGAGCCGCAACCAGATTTCATTATCGATTAATATTTTAAAACTCCTGTACCAAGTGAGAAGGAGAAAATGAAAGCACATTAGCAAGAGGAAAAATCAGATGTTCAAGACATAATCTTTAAAATAATGACAAATTAAAAATATAGCATATATATGACAGGGGTTTGTGACACAACAATTACAGTGGAGCATTAATTTAATCCTTATTTTCCACAGAACTAAGCAAATCCTTCACCCATGGGCAGGAACAAAAACATACACTTCATATATTTTTCTTGGAAAATTATCTTTTTGAAACGAATTTCATTTGATGTAATTTGTATCTTAATTTTTTGTTGGTCAGTTATCTACAAAATAAACAAGAAGAACGATTAACATCTGAGGTGAAGTGCACAAGTCAGCTATATGCTTCAGCGCCAAAACACAATTTGTTAAATAATAATATTTTTAAAATTATGTGCAATATTTACAGTTTTAGAGAAGCCTGTTTTAAACTGTTTAAACTGTTAATAACATTATCATCCATTGTGCTGGTCGCTTAGAATGAGCCAGGGCAGGCTTTACAAGCTATTTGCAGCACTGACCTTGTTCCCAGATTACTTCGGAAGAACAAACTCAGTCCGAAGAATGAGAGAACTCAGAAACTCATTGTGAGAACCGAGATGCTCGCTGCATGCCTGGCCTCATGATGCATGATTTTTAAAATGAGAGTCTACATAGGCCATTCAAATATATTATAAAATTTTAAATATATCATGTTTTATTATATAAAATAAATCCATATTTTCACATCATTTTCAGCTAATGACCCAATAACTCTCTTTAAAAAACTTCAAGTTTTATTAGATGAATCATTTTTAAAGAATTAAGTTACACATTTAGATGGTTGTTTGTCGCCACTTATTGTCGTAATAATGTCATTTCTACAGATTTATTAAGTCATAATTTTGAGTTATTAAATCATTATTTCGACTTTTTCTCTTGTAATTTTGATTTAGTATATCATAATTTTGGCTTTTCTTACCAGGCAGAAACGGGCTTCCATAGTTATTACATAGTTTTCTCAAAACTTTGTCAATTGTTTGCAGACAAGAATTTTTTGTCTTGGTGATTGGAGCTTCTAGTACAGAGAGTACAAAAAGTACATAGTGCAAAGTTCTGCAAACAATAAATAGACACTACAAGCATAAATGTATAACAAAATTATAAAAAGAAAAACAGTATTGCTATAAAATGTTAGTTATACAATATGTGAATTATTTGCAGACATAAACCTCACCAAGACAGGCTACTCTGCATTAAATCATTTATGTGTTTAGTGATTTATGACATGTTATATACAGTATGAGAATGTAATCTGCAGCCACTTCATCTGACAAAACTTCAATTACTGTCTGGTTCTGATTTGTATGTATTGTACTGTATGTATCCTGTGCTCCTGAAAAAAACACAAAATAATTATTGTGTGTTTGCACACACTTGGCAAATAAAGCTCATTCTGATTCTGATTTCTATCACAGAAATCTCAGCATCTGGATGACAAGCATTATAATGTCCCAGGCCATAAAACATAACATTACAGAAGAAGTCTGGCCTTTCATAACACAAAATATCTGCTACAGATCCCTGACTGTAAAACATTTATTGTGATTTGAGTGAAATGACATTATACATTTAATAATTTGCAGGATAGAGAAACTATTAAATGATAGTGCTTTAAAAAAATTTGACTAGTTTTAAAAAAACGTGTTAACGTAAATTACGTGTTAATGCGTACCAACGTGTTAACGCGTTTGTTGCAGACGTTTTGGCCCCAACGGCCTTCCATATTTTTCTGTGTTGTTGTCAGGAGTAGCACCAGAATCATAATGCCCAATCATTAGCCCAAAACACTTCACGTTCACAGCATCGAGCACAGCTAACGCTTCCATTTCTGATGTGACGAGAGGTTAAGTTTCACCGCCGTCTGCTGCATAGATATAACAAAGCTAGATGCCCCGTAAGCCGCTGGATGGTACGGCAGCGCCACCCCCTGGCTTTAGTGATTTTAACACTTAGTTGTTAAAAAGTATAACGTTAGCTTACTTCTTATATTTTAGCTTACATTTTATTCAAAATTTAAATGGCTGCAATCGAAATATTTATATATATATTAATGTTACTGTTTATTCACTCTTATTACTCTTATAACAACTTTGTTTAAATACAGTGATCTGATAAACTGTAGTGTAGTATACTTTAGTTTTTACTACACTAAACTGTGGTGTATTGTAGTATAATATACCCTGTAGTTGTAAAAATGTTGTGTTACCATTGCAACTTTACTATATATGGCTTAAAAATACTACAGTATTTGCTATAAATTATTATAGTATTGTTTCATGTGAGGCCAAACTATTAGAACACTATTTTCACCAGCTAAAATAATTTTAAGTCAGTTAATATCATCTTTTGGTTTGCAAAAGGAGTTTGACAGCAGCCGATGCTCCACGCAGAGATCAGGTAATTCAGAAAAACTGAAGAACATCTCCAAGACATTTCAAGAAACCTGTCTGCAAAGTTTTAGTACTGGAAACTTGAAAATTATAGATTAATGTAAAATGGTAACAGTGAGGTTGCTTTCAAAAATACATGAATACATTTTCTTCATCAGTGAACTCATATTAACTAAATTAAATCAAAATTTGGTTGGCAATATCAATCATCTTTTTTCGGTCTTATTATTAGTTGTGTATGTCTTCCACAAAATAAGGATGTACCACATTGCCAAACACTTTCCAAAACAATGTTTTGTTTGAAAGGTTTTAGATTTAATACCTGATACATTGATTGATGTATTATATTACCATTTTATAATATAACATATTATATAACCATTCTTATTAATATAGCTGCAAGTTTCGATTGGCAGGGTTCAGGCAGTTTACAGGATTTAAGACGAGGCTATTAAAAAATATGCAGTTCTAAGACAACCCAAATTTTATGGCTTAAACTAAATCAAAAACTAAAATACATCTACAGAACACGCACGTGCACACACACACACACACACACACACACACACACACACACACACACACACACACACACACACAAAGACGAATGAAAGTTTGCTCAGTGTTAACTGGCTGATGGCCATGTTTTTTTTTTCATGTCTTGCCACCTTAGAGAAACTGGATGTCAAATATCAAGTTGATTGGCAAACGGTAGCTTTGATACAGTGTTTTTCACTCTATATACATTTATGATAATTATGGCTGACACAAAAACACATCCACAATGTTGACACAGAAAAAAATAAATAGAAAACTATTATTTTTAATAATAGTCATTAATCACGCTTATACACATTTTGTCACATGTAGATATTTGAATCAAATAATAGGTAACAAAATGTTAAAAAGACCTTTTGATTAAATTCATATACAGAATAATCAGCTTTCGGTGTAATTATTATAATTTCGTAAGTGGAAGATGTGTAAATTAAATGGTAAGATTGGACTAAGTTTGATTTTAAATGCAATAACATTGTTTTACCCATAGACTTTTATCATAAACAAGGTCTGTCAGTAAAAAGCATGGTCTTTTGCTGCCATATAGTACTATGACAAAACTTGAAGGACTACTTTTAATTTTGTATATTTGTTTAAAATCATGTCACATCTGCTTGAATAACTGAGATTTTAAGTTTTATACAATCTGATACTTGCGTATTGTAGTTGTTATTATTATTACTTGCTACACACTTTATTTTGTTATTGTCTCTATTCTGCTATATAATAAGTATCTGCCTATTTTAATTTAATTTACTAATATAATAGTAGGAAAGACTATAATTATAGTATGAATACTAATATAGTATTATTCATACTATAGGCCTAATTATAGTCTTATACATAGGTATACACATACTATTTCATATTATACTTTTATTAATCTTTTAAAATATAATGTATTATTTTATTCTATATTATTGTATAGAATTTGTACTATTATAATAATGTGTGATTCATTCCTTTTTATTAACGTTTTCATTCACTTTTTTATAGATAGGCTACTGTTGTACATTATTGTTTGCTATTGTTTACTGTCAAATCTCTCTTTAAGAGGTCAAATCTGGAGCAACTCTAATGGTGCGTTCACACCAGAAGCGGATGAAGCATCAAGCTTGAGTGATTTACATGTTAAGTCAATGCAAAGGCACGAATAGACATCCGGCGGCGCTATTCGCGCGCCGCGTTAACCAATCATGAGCTATGTTTTGTAGGGGCGTGATTATGATGTAGCGCCTGTTGTTGGTGACCCGAGGGGAAATCCTTTTGCCAACACCGGACAACAGTTCATCAAACTGGGCTCGGCTCAGTCGGAAGCACCGCTGAAAGCTTCTATCATCCAGGTATAGTTTCTGGAAGAGTTTATGAACTCACAGAGCTAGGTGCACCTCAGAATGAATCTAGTGGACTCAGGCACGGCTCCAAACGAATCGACGCTGTTTTTCAGTCTTCCTTATATGTATAATACTCCACAAGGTACATGGAAACAAACATATAGCAAAACTGTAATATTAAGAGGATCCCAGCACTACTTGTGATAAAGGAGATACATTTATTGATAATACAGCTCTCTTATACCATAAAATATTCACGATACGTTTTAGCTTCCTTACTTTTAAGTAAGTTTGAGTTTTTCACACAATAAAATTATAGTAAGTTCATAAATATAAGTGTTATTGTATTTTGTACTCGAGAAAACAGTTGCTCCTCCATTCATTGTGGCTGTTTATAGCGCACGAGGTGTCTAGCTTTCTATTATAATGTCTATATGAAATGACGTCACTCACGCAGATTCGACTAGGAGCAAATACAATGCAGATATCTTCAAATATAATTGTGACTAGTCGAAACGGAATTAGAGATATCTCTAATTACCTTTGCGGATATATGACGCATCTTTTGGAGATATCTACAACATGATTAGAGATATTTCAATGGAGTTTTGACTAGTCAAACTATATTTTTCAGATATCTCGAATCTGATTTCTTACTAGGACAATCGTAATTGCAGATATCTCTAATTGTCATTCTGACTAGTCGAATTGTAATTATCACTCGTCAAAATATAATTAGAGATATCTTTAAATAATTTATGGATAGTCAGAACAAAGGTTTAAATGCCATACTCGCCGCTTTCGGTGTGAACGCACAGTAAGTTCCGCCTCTGTCCATTTTCGATTATCCGGGAATGACGCACTTCCAAGATGGCGACGGCTGACCATGCCCACTGTAAGCTTCATTTTTTTTATTGAACAATAAATAGTAATAATTACAGTAAAGTGAAACATTGTGAAATATAGACCGAACATAGTGGAAGGCGAGTGTTAAAGCAGTAGAGAGAGAGAGAGAGAGAGAAAAAAGGCACAATATTAAAAAAATAATAATGAAATACAATAAGATAAACAAGAAATATACATAAAATAAAGCATAAAATAAAAAAAAGATACAAAGAGTGTAAGTAATTCAAAATGAAGTACTGATGTTACAGGGGAATTTTAAATAGGGCATGACAAGATAATGTTTTCCTAGCCTTGGTGTTTCCTGAGCCAGAGCGTTTCAAAATATTGTTGCAATTCTTTTATGAATAGCAGTTTATTATTGGAGTATTTGTGGATGTGATATTTAGCAAGTAAATGTAAAAGATTGATAAAATAGAATGATTTCTCAGTATTATTGTCTGTATCAATAAAACCAAATAACACATTTTCCCAAAACAAGAAAAATTGGAATATATAAACTCAATCACAAATTTAGAAAAAAGTTACCCCAAAATATTTTTGTGTAGGTACAGTACCACAATAAATGTACAGTTGTTTTACTTTGCAAATTACAAAAAGGGCACACTGTGTCAATATCCGGTTTAAATCTTTTTAAATAGCTACTCACTGGGTAGAATCTGTGGATTAATTTAAAGGACACTTCTCTGCTTTTGTTCACAATAAGGTATTTGTGTGGCAAAAGCCAAACTTTTCTCCAGTTCAAAAGATTTGTAAAATTGCTCCAATAAGCAATAACATATGATTTTGAGACAACTTCTTTCTGAAACAGTGCACGGATTGATTGGTTAGTTGAATTTGGAACAAGACAAGCTTTACCCAGTGTTCTTTCAAATGGATCACAAAGAGGTGGTATGGTACATGGAGTTCTGTTTAAGCCTTCAAACAGTGTAATGACTCATGCAGGAACGGCATCAAAGACAGTGGCGAATTCTTTTGGTGAGACCGGAAAATTGAACTTCTGTAAAAACTCATAATATGATAGCAAAAGACCATTTTCATTAAAGAGATCATGCACTAAAATAATTTTATTATTATACCAATTCTAAAGAAATTAGGAGTTGTTTTTATAGAGTGTATTATGGTTGTTCCAGAGACCAAGCAAGAAATGCAGAGAGTTTCACTGATAACTTTTTAAAAATATTATAATTACATAGGAGGGGCTGCACGGTGGTGCAGTGGGTAGCATGTTCGCCTCACAGCAAGAAGGTCGCTGGTTCGAGCCCCGGCTGGGTTGGCATTTCTGTGTGGAGTTTACATGTTCTCTCTGTGTTTGCGTGGGTTTCCTCCGGGTGCTCTGGTTTCCCCCAAAGACATGCATTCTGTAATTCTATTAGACTAAGTTGATCATCTTCTGTTAAATTATCCATCCCCTTCTCTAAAATGGAGGAAATGTGGGCTATAATATCCTCTTCCTCAGCCTTTGTAGCCCGTACACACATATTGCCTAATGATCTTAAGTATTTTGCAGATTCGGATTTAAACAATTCCCAAGTTTTTACCAAAAGATTGTTCTACAGTTGTTATATTTAAAAAATATTTAAGTAAACGGTTAGTTTCTGTAATAACTTCTTTGTTCTTTAAGCATGAGCTATTAAACTTCCAATATGATGTTCTCCTATTTACTTTTTCAGACGTACATATATTAATCTGTATTGCAATTGCTTTATGATCTGTCAGCAGGGTGGGATGAGTAGATATAAAGATGTCCATTTGGTTTAGGTCCTTTGATACTAACCAGTAATCAATGAGAGAGAGAAGCTGATGTCTAGTTGCTCCACTGCTGTTTGTTTTTATTTTTGGTAACACTTTAGATTAAGGGTCCCAAATTATTGTATTAATTAAGCATTAATTAATGGTTAATTTGTTCACAATTAAGCACTAGTACTAGTAATTAATGGTTAACTAAATGTTTTAAGGGTCCTGAATTATGTATTAGTTAAGCTCAGTTAAACTTGTAAAT
Source organism: Danio jaintianensis (assembly GCA_903798115.1). NCBI lineage: Eukaryota > Metazoa > Chordata > Actinopteri > Cypriniformes > Danionidae > Danio > Danio jaintianensis. Next base: position 1,604,158 of record CAIGQV010017323.1, on the reverse strand, counting down.
CATGATTAACTTGTTCACAATTATGCATCAGTTAAGCATAAGCAAACACATAATTCATGATTTACTGAACTTAAAGTAAAGGCATTTTAACCATTATTAACAATTTGATAAGCCATTATTTCTTTCATTCGTCGTGTAAGTTAACTGAACTACAAGCTAGTAATTGTTTAATTACTGCTAGTTTGCAATTATATATGGCTAAAATAGTGTAATAAACACAGTTAGCAGCTAATTAAGGCTAAAATGTCATTAATACACTACTAATAAAGGCAATTTGACCCCCTATTCTAAAGTGAAAGTTATATCCACATTAATTATGGCACTTATTGGGTGTGATTAGTGACAGCCGCAGAACTTATAATACAAAATATATAATAGAAGAAAAGCAGTCAAATACATTTTATTTAACAACCAAATAAATAAACCCTTTGCCCTAAGATACAGTCTGCATTTTTATTAATTTCATGGCACAATCTGTGAGCTCCGCGTTTGGATGAGAAAGGACAGCTCTCCCTGTAGGATTACATGTTGAACAGGTCCTTTTTCGTTTAAAAAGTGTTTTTCCTCATCATCCACGTTACAAGTTTCTCTCTCTCTTTATTTTAATTTTTTTTATGCTGACCACTTGCCATACAGCAGGTTGAGAAGTTTGTTTTTAAGACTCATGTTGTTGTTCTTCAAACTATCTTGTCCCGCGGAAAAAAAAATCTTCCTGTCTTCCATTTCGTCTGCATGCCCAATAATCAACTTACTATTATCTAGCGCGCGATTTCTGATACATCCATTCATCCAATGCCAGAAGCGTCACCTGCAGTCCTGGAGACTACTCAGGCATTTGCACATACACAATGGTAAGCATATACCACAAATGTGTTTTTCTTTGAAAATACTCTTTCGAATAATATCCAGATCTATCTTTAGCTGGAACGATTGTCATTACTGCAATAGGCACAGGTTTACAAACTGATACTTCATAGGTCTAAGCTGACAGTTAGATTGCATTATCATGTAATGTTAAACAAAGTTTACTTCTGAATTCATGCTAGAGATTAGCTGCAGTCAGTCAGATAAGAACTTAATGCATTATGTTGCATGTTTAATTTTAATTACGCCATTACGTTCTCCTGCCATTCCATGAGTTTGCGTTCTTTCGGTAAACATGAGAAACGTTAGCTGCTAACGTGGTGCGTCTCAATCGGTCTCAATCAGCTCCCTTGTTCAGTAGTCAGAGCACTGATCTGGGATTCAGATAGTTTAAGGGCTGTTTTAATCACAAAATTCTTTGAATGCATTGAAACACTCCCTGCCTAAAAAGTGCCTTTAAGAAAATTATGAATCACGTGAATAAAATCAACAAATATAATGAAAAATAAAACTTTTTTTAAGAAACGTAGTCTATTTATTTAAAAATAAACAAACACAAATAGACAGATCAGTTACAGAACAATGTAGCAAATTTATAAATGAATAATGATCGAAAGGCTGCTGGTATATGAAACTATATATATTTATATTAGTACTTTCAAAAATATTTTAATAAATATTTGAAAAATGTCAGTTATATTGTTCATAAATTTGAATGTTGTAAAACTAATGATGTTCTCATGTCAAACTTGGAGTGAGAGAATAGAAGCTGAACACATTATAGAGTAAAGGTTTGTGACAGAACCAACCCAACAGCTGGTTGTGATGTTAAGTTTACTTTTTGCAGTACCTTAGCAGCTGTCTATTAAATCGAACATTCACATTGAAAAAAATAATTTATTCACTTTAGTGCTCCCCGTTTTTTCAATGTTTTGTGTGAAATGTTGTGAGGGTAAAAAACACATATGGGAGGTAAAAACAAAACATTACATACATTTTAATTATCATCTAATCCTCTGCTTCATAACCCTAGTCCTGGAAGAGGATTCTGAAATTTTGTACAGCTCATTTTGTTTCCATACCTGATTTAGCTTATTACACGACCTGAGTCTTGTTTAGTTTATTTAGTTGCATCTATTTTAAATTAATTGATAATTAAGGAAAAATAAGTAAATGAAGTTTAGCCTTCTGATATTTAGGAAGTATTAGCTAATGGTAATGGTGCTAATGGTGTGTTGAAATATTTATTCTTTTAGAAGTGAAGGATCCAGCAGAAAAGGCATCAATGGCAGTAGAAATGAGCTCACCAACTGTAAAAGATGAGGAAGATGCTATAACTCATGGTAAGTTTGAAAATTCTAGGTTTTATTAATCATGAATCATGTCTTTAGAACTTTAGTAGATAATTTGCTACATGCATATTATCTGTAATTATCAAATTAGATTGGGATTTGAGGGTGTTGCTCAAAATTTCATTCATTGGTACACAGTCGGTTTGGTGCATAATGTTGCATAATTGAACCCACCTTTGAAAGAATGTGTATTTTCTAAACATGTTTATCAACCAGTTCTGTTTTTTATTAATCTATTAAGTATCTATTAGGTAAATGATCATTGTAAAAATGAAGGCAACATATTTACAGATTTTTAAAGGGCACATAGGTCACCCCTTTTTCCAGATTTAATATAAGTCTTTTGTGTCTCCAGAATGTGTCTGTAAAGTTTCAGCTCAAAACACCCATCAGATTATTTATTATACCTTTCAGAAGTTTGTCATTTTTAGCATCTTGTAGCTGTTTTGGTGGACTGTGTCTTTAATGCTAGTCCTCCCCGCCCACCATTCCCACATGCCTGTCAGTGTGCCTTAATCTCCGCCCTCGGCTGCCTCAGATAACAGACAGACATGAAGGAAGCAGATCTCCCATGACGTTTGTGAGAAATATTACAGTAAGAACTTTCCCAATGATTATTTGATGTATTTGTTGTGGAGATGCAACGATGAGTCACACACAATGTCGTTACAAAGTTCACACACACACACAGACAGACAGACAGACAGACAGACAGACAGACAGACAGACAGACAGACAG
>CAIGQV010017323.1:1578856-1594907 GCA_903798115.1 Danio jaintianensis | reverse complement strand
AAATATCCCAATTGAGGGCTTCTGGGAGAGAGAACTTGATTGGGATACTGTCTGGGAGAACTGTTTTGTAACTTCAAAAAACCCAGCTCACCAAATGATTCATTATAAATTCATTTCTAAGGCTTATGCCACCCCATACTTGTTATTTAAAATGAAAAGAAAATCAGACCCTTTTTGTCACTTATGTAATAACTCTGTACAAGGTACTTATATTCATATGTTCTGGGAATGTCCGCAAATTGTATTATTTTGGTCCAAGGTACGAGACCTACTATCGGATCTAATGGAAACTCCGATCCAATGCGACCCATTGCTTTTTCTGCTGCTGGACGATTCTTCACTCTCCTTATCCATCAACCAAAGAAGGACTCTATCAGTTGTTCTGACTGCTGCAAAAAAAATTCAATCCTGAAAATCTGGTTGGATCCATCTACTCCTGTTGTTCTATCGTGGAGGCTTTATCTACTTGACATTATTCGTTTAGAATACTCCACAGCCAAAATAAATGGGGCCAGTAAGAAAACTGTACACTTTTGGTTAAATATGAGAAAGACTGTATCAGATATGTTTCAATCCTAAGTCTGTATCTATTACTGTTTTTTATTTTATTTTATTTTATTTTATTGTCGGGTGGATCTCGGGCTTATTGTAGTTCGAAATCAAAATGTTCATTCATTCATTCATTCATTTTATTTTTGGCTTAGTCCCTTTATTAATCCGGGGTCGCCACAGCGGGATGAACCGCCAACTTATCCAGCATATGTTTTACGCAGCGGATGCCCTTCCAGCTGCAACCCATCACTGGGAAACATTCATACAGACTCATTCACACACCTACACTACGGACAATTTTAGCTTACCCAATTCACCTATACCGCATGTCTTTGGACTTGTGGGGGAAACCAGAGGCACCCGGAGGAAACCCACACGAACACGGGGAGAACATGCAAACTCCACACAGAAATGCCAACTGACCCAGCCGAGGCTCGAACCAGCGACCTTCTTGCTGTGAGGCGAACGTGCTACCCACTGCGCCACCGCGTCGCCCTCATCAAAATGTTCAATTAAAAAAAAAAAAAAAAAGGATAAAAAAAAAAGGATAAAAAATAAATAAATAAAGGTACAAAACCTGTCACTGGAGTGGTACCTTTTCAAAAGGTACACTTTTGTACCTATCAGGTCCACATTTGTACCTTTAAGGTACAAATTAGTACATAAAATAAAAATATCACCTTAAGTTTAAAATTTGTACCCTTAAGGTACCAGTGTGTCTGCAGCCTTACATCCACATGGGTTGGACAGAGGAACTATTGCATCCACTGCTTCGATTGCAGATCCTGGTTTTTACCAAGAGATTAAAAATCATTCATTCATTAATTTTCCTTCGGCTTAGTCCCTTTATTCATCAGGGGTCGCCACAGCGGAATGAACTGCCAACTATTCTGGCATATGTTTTACGCAGCGGATGCCCTTCCAGCTGCAACCCAGCACTGGGAAACACCCATACACTCTCACATTCATACACACATTCATACACTATGGACATTTTAGTTTATCCAACTCACCTATAGTGCATGTCTTTGGACCGTGGGGGCAACCGGAGCACCCAGAGGAAACCCACGCCAACACAGGGAGAACATGCAAACTCCACACAGAAATGCCAACTGGCTCAGCTGGGACTCGAACCGGCAACCTTCTTGCTGTGAGGCAACAGTGCTAACCACTGAAGCACCGTGCCGCCCAGATTAAAAATCTAACAAATGAATTCTTCTTGAAAGCAAAACTTTGCTTTATTTTTGGTTTGTTTAAAGGTCTCTAATTTTACTGTTCTTTACTATTTGAAAATAGAATAGACAAAACAATGTGCAGAGTCCTTTTATATTTATTATATTTTATATTGTCACTGCCAATGATTTTTCCTTTTAATGTTTTTTTTTTCTTCAGTTACTATATGTCATACTCTTATACAGATGTTGTTGTAAATTAATTTGCATATACTGTTATATGTTTAACCAGAAAAAAAATCCCATAAAAAATCTTTCTGCATTCATGTCCTTATTTTGTGACTTACAAATGTGATCCCATTTAACTTGCTTTTTGTTATACAGTTAACTATTTCTATCTGTATCACATTGGTTTGCTAGGTACTGGAAGTCACTTTAGAATGGAATCAAACTGTCTATATCACTTTATTAGTAGCAGATTAGCACTAACTATTAGCTTATTCTAGTCCATAGAATGTGGATATCACTTTCAGTTTAGAATAGGGGGTCAAATTGCCTTTATTAGTGGTGTATTAATGACATGTTAGCCTTAATTATTAGCTTGTTCCAGTAAATACACTTAAATATCACTCAATAAGTGCCATAATTAATGTGGATATAACTTTCACTTTAGAATAGGGGGTCAAATTGACTTTATTAGTAGTGTATTAATGACATTTTAGCCTTAATTATTAGCTTGTTCCAGTAAATAGACTTAAATATCCCCCAATAAGTGCCATAATTAATGTGGATATAACTTTCACTTTAGAATAGGGGGTCAAATTGCCTTTATTAGTACTATATTAATGACATTTTAGCCTTAATTAGCTACTAGCTAGTTCTAGTCAATAAACTTAAATATGACTCAAGTGCCATTATTAACGTGGACAACTTTAACTTTAGGACATGAGGTTAAACTGTGTTTATTATACTATTTTAGCCATATATAATTGCAAACTAGCAGTAATTAAACATAATTACTAGCTTGTAGTTCAGTTAACTTACACGACGAATCAAAGAAATAATATATGGCTTATCAAATTGTAAATAATGGTTAAAATGCCTTTACTTTGTTCAGTAAATCATGAATTATGTGTTTGCTTATGCTTAACTGATGCATAATTGTGAACAAGTGAATCATGATTTACAAGTTTAACTGAGCTTAACTAATGCATAATTCAGGACCCTTAAAACATTTAGTAACCATTAATTACTAGTGCTTTTGTTTTTAACTAATGCTTAATTGTGAACAAATTAACCATTAATTAATGCTTAATTAATGCATTATTTTGGACCCTTAATCTAAAGTGTTACCTTATTTTTTTTTTTCAAAATAAACAAATTTCATCTCAGAAGTGGTCTTGGGTTTTGTGAAGTAGGAGTTCCAAACTGTCCATGCTACATAAATTTGGTGGCGTGACCCGGATTTCATCAGATCCGCTGAAGATGATCGCTGGGATTTGCAACGTGGGAACACAACGAAAATTGGGGTCTGAAGAATTTTCTGTGACATTTTGGTAGCAGTTTGGACACTTTTGACAGTAACTGAACCGTTTCACACACACTACACCTACATGGGACTTTTAATTTTTTTTCTTCATTTTCTTTTCATGTGTTTTACTGTTATTTTTTTCTGTGGAAGTGTGAAGTTGCTGTGAATTAAATTACTTGTATATAAACTGCTTCATTAATTTTTCACAATATGGCTGGTAGAGGATGGAGGGGAGATCTGGTAACACCACACATCCACAGAGGTAGGGGTCTGATGGGGTAGGTGAACCTGCTGTTGGCAGACCAAGTGTGTTGGTTTATGACTTTGAGACTGTCCCAGTCAGTTCCCGTGCAGATAAGGTTAGTAAACCAAGTTCCTCTACCCCTGAAAATGCTAGTGCTGAAATGTCACACAGCAACTACGCAATCTTATTGTAGAGCTTGGAAATCAGATATGCGATTTGACTGTTGCGCGGTTAACTGACCAAAGCCCTGCATTACCTCGTTTTGCTGTGTCGTTAGAGCAACAGAATTCTAAAGAGATGCCTTCGCCTATGAGTCTTGATTTATCCAAGGTTAATCTCATAGTAAAGACTAAGGTTAAAGAACCACCAGTGTTTAGAGGAGATGGTAGCGATAAATGCACCATCATGGAGTGGATTGAACAAATGAAAGTGTATTTGAGCAAAAAGAACTATGACAAACCTGATCGCGTAGAGGAGATACTAAACCATCTTTCTGGCCATGCAAAAAGCATTGTTAAGGTTAAGCTGAAAAGCAGCCCAGCTGCAGCATTCTGTCCTGTTGTTGTCTATGAGCTGATCTAGCATTATTTTAGTGAGAGCCCTGGCTTGTGCCAGCAACGCAACCAAGGAAAAGCAAACACCGCGTAGACTATTGGGTTATGCTGAATGAGGCAGCTGAACAGGCTGATTCACACTTGAAAAGACGTGGTAGTAAGATGGAAAACATGGGTTTGGGGGTCGCAATGATGTTTATTAGAAACTGCCCTAGTGCTGATCTTTCCAGTGTCTTTAGATGCAAGCCCATAAGCAAATGGTCAGCTGAGGAGGTCCAAGAGGCCATTGATAAGTACGAGAGAGACTGTAAGTCTTGGAAGCAGCCCTGCCTGCACCTAAAGTTGTAAATCAAGCTGTAGTTGCTGAGAAAACAGTGGGGGGGTGCTTTCACACTTCAGTTGCCTGGACTGTACCAAAGTTCGATTGTCCCCCCTTGCCACCTTCTCGGTTGGTTTGTGTTCACACTGTCTTTTTTCCTTCTGAACCCCGGTACGCTTGCGTCATCGAGTTGCTGTTGTGTGTACGGCTGTTGCTAGGTGACGGACACAAAAGCAAAGCACCAAAATGGAAAGACGTATGCAAATCGCGGTCAATCTTTTATAAACACTCAGAACATAATGCGATGTCTGCAGAAGCTGTTTTTGGAGGAGACAAGCAGACATTATCACTGTGATTGCCCTGCTCAGTCCTGCTTGTCACCAAGGTACAGTACGTGATACACAGACACACACACGAATGAACGTTATGAAAACGATAGTTTGTTGTACAGTTGGCAGTTCACTTCCGTTATTTGGTATGATTGGGATTTGGTATGATTTTGGTATGATTGCATTCATACCAGTTGCATTCAGAACCAGACCAGAGTTCGCATGAACCGTACCCCAGAGGACCTCTTTCAGATGGACTCGGGTATGTTTCACGGGTGCGCACCCAAGTTCAGAAGACATTCACACTAGCTAAACGTACTGTACTCTGACGTCAAACGAACCCAGGTGCGGGCCAAAAGTGCTAGTGTGAAAGCATCTTCAGAACCGAATCCTCGTGTGTCGCAGTGGTACTGAGCTTCCCCATGTGAAGTCTGTGGCGATCGTTCTCATTCAACTCACACTCATTGTATAAAAGAGAGAAGATGCCTTGCTTGTCTTGAGAATGGGCATCAACGGAAAGAATGTCACAAGGTTGCGGGCCAGACTGTTGTAAATAATCAGTGAAACTAGCTTACTCGCATCGAGGAGGGGACGATGTGAGTGAGGCTAACCAGCCCCTCACCTGTGAAGATGACCCAATGTTCATCTATAGTAATCACTGTCAGGTTGAGTCAGGTGACAGAACTATTTTGTTTCAGAACATTGCAAAAGTGGAAAAAGCTGACAGTTTGTTCTATACTGATGTTTTGGTAAATGATGCAGTCACCTGCCAAGGCCTTTTAGACAGTAGTTCGATGGCATGCACAATTAATGAAGAGACCGAATACAGGCTGCTAGATATGTGTGGGACCCTCGAGCCTGATGACCAGCATACCAATGTTTTACTTGTCGGTTGCGGTGGTGTTCAAGTGAGGCCCAAGTGCATCTACCAGTTGAAGATGGTTGTATATGGACATTCAGTGAGGTGCCAACCTTTTTTTTGTACCAGGGCAGAAGGATCAGTTGATTGTTGGTACAAACGTCATCAAGTATGTCCTCAGTCAAATGAAGAAATCCCCAAGTTATTGGCATGTGATGAGTCAGTCAGATTCTTCCGGAGAGCCAGAGATCTATAGATTTTTGAGTATGTTGTCTGGTCATGATAAATGGGATGGTGGTAGCATTCCAGGTGCCGTTGGCACCATTAAGCTTGCTCGTGCTGTCACTTTCTTACACTTTTCTTACAGGAGCACCTAGTCTGGGGTAAACTGCCGACTAGTTCTACCATTTCTGTGGGGAGTACTGTCCTGATCGAGCCATCTAGCACGCAAACCCATAGTAAGGCTGCTTTTGCAGTTAGTTGGGAGATACCAATATGTGTTTTCTAAACACAAACTAGACTGCGGCAACACCAAAGGGTTTGTTCATAAGATCCATCTGTCAGATACTCGCCCTTTTAGACTTCCGTATCGGCATGTTCCTCTGGCCCAGTATCAGAAATGGAGAATGGTGCCTTCGGAGATGGAGGAGCAAGAAATTATTTGGAAGTTCTGTAGCGAGTGGGCATCCACATTGGTTCTGGTATGGAAAAAGTGCAGTGATCTTCGTGTTTGCATGGATTATCACTGGATGCATGCCAGGACCATCAAGCACTATCGGGGCAGTCATGGAGTTTGACTTAATGATGGAGGATGGGATACTTCCATCCCAAAGGAAGATTAAATCATTCCTTGGGATGGTGTTATACTATCAAAGGTTTATCCAGGACTGTTTTGCCATAGCAAAACCACTTTTTGCGGCTGCTCCAAGGGGTAAGAAACCTCCAGGGAAGGGTGTTGCTGCCTTTAAAAAGCTGAGTCCTGATGATTGAAAAGAGGAGCACTGTAAGGCCTTCCAGAAGTTGAAAGCTCCTCTGATAAACTCATCCTGATTTCAGTCACCCATTTGTTCTGTATACAAATGCGTCTACAGATGGTTTAGGTGCTGTTTTGTCACAGGTTGCAGAGGGTGAGACTAAGGCTCGACCAATTGCTTTTGCAAGTAAGTCTATTACGCGTGCCCAAGCAAAATACCCTGCTCACCGCTTAGAGTTCCTGGCCTTAAAATGGTCCGTTCAACAAGTTCAGCCACTGGTTGAAGGACCAAAAGTGTGTTGTATGGAAGGACAATAATCCCTTAACTTACATTCTTACAAAGCCTAAACTCTATGCGTGTGAGCAGAGGTGGGTTTCAAAATTGGCTCCATAATGATTCAGTATCAAGTACATGCCGGACAGTAAGAATGTAGTGGCCAATGCCTTAGGTCGTTAACCCTTTGTTCAAAACAGAATTAGTCAGAGACTGTTGAATGAGCCTTATAATGTGTTGCTTGAACAAGCGAAACACCTCAAAAAGGGGACAGTGTCTGCGCCAGTAGCCTAGTGGTTAGTGCGTCAACACATAGCACCGAGGTGCTTGTGGCGACCCGAGTTCGATTCCCGGCTTGAGGTCCTTTGCCGATCCTTCCTCTATCTCTGCTCCCCACACTTACCTGTCTGTACACTATCCACTGTCAAATCAATAAAGGTGAAAACCCCTAAAAAATAATTATTAAAAAAAACACACTCCCCACGTCAATCTTCAAAACAGTGTTTAACTGTTTAGAAATGGATCTCCTAAAAGTGGTAAATGCTTCACTTCTTTCAGCGACTTTTCCAAATTCACTTAAAACTGCAGTTGTTAAACCCCTCTTGAAAAAGAGCAACCTGCTTAACACCTTATTGAGCAACTACAGACCGATTCTCCAAATCTCCTACCACAGTTATGCTGATGAAACTCAGATCTACTTAGCCTTATTGTCTAATGACCACAGCCCCATTGACACCCTCTGCCAATGCATTGATAAAATCAACAGCTGGATGTGCCAAAACTTTCTTCAGTTAAACAGAGAAAACTGAAGTCATTGCATTTGGGAACAGAGATGAGGTTCTCAAGGTGAATGCGTACCTTGGTTCTAGGGGTCAAACAACAAGAAATAAGGTCAAGAATCTTGGTGTGATTCTGGAGTCTGATCTAAGTTTCAGTAGTCATGTCAAAGCAGTAAGTAAATCAGCATACTATCATCTCAAAAACATTGCAAGTATTAGATGCTTTGTTCCCAGTGAGGACTTTTATCACCAGCAGGGTGGATTACTGTAATGGACTCCTCACTGGCCTTTCCAAAAAGACAGTCAGACAGTTGCAGCTCATCCAGAATGCTGCTGCCAGAATTCTGACCAGGAACCAGAAAATCAGAGCACATCACACTTGTCCTCAGGTCTTTGCACTGGCTCCCAGTAAAATTCAGAATAGATTTTAAAGTGTTACTACTTGCCTATAAATCACTAAATGGCCTAGGACCTCAATACATTACAGATATGCTCACTGAATACAAACCTAACAGATTCCTCATATCATTAAGATCAAGTAAATGAGAAATTCCAAGAGTTAATTTAAAGCAGGGTGAATCCGCCTTCAGCTACTATGCCCCCCGCTGCTGGAATCAGCTTCCAGAAATGATCAGATGCTCCAACATTAGGTTCCTTCAAATCAAGACTTAAAACGCATCTGTTTAGCTGTGCCTTTATTGAATGAGCACTGTGCTACATCCCATTCTCCTTCTTCTGTTGGTCCAGTATGGGGACTCATCCAACTTTTGTTCGGCCCTCGTTGATTCTGGGGCTGAGGGCAATTTTATAGTCCGATCTGGGGCCGCTCAGTGGGGAATTCCAGCATGGCCCTCACTTGAATTGGTGCAGAAACTCTGTTTTGTCTTGGAGTCAATCCTGTCTTAAGTCTTGTCTTGGTCCTGCCCCGTTTCCCGGCTGTCTTTCAGGCCCTGTTTAATGACATGCTAAGAGACATGGCAAACCAATTTGTCTTTGTGTACCTTGATGATATCCTGATGTTCTCTCCCTCTCTACAGGCACACTCAGCATGTTCGACAGGTGCTGCAATGACTACTAGAGAACCAACTGTTTGTTAAGGTGGAGAAGTGTCTTCCATACCAAGTCAGTGTCTTTCTTGGAGTTTGTGATTTCAGCTAGTTAGAACAAAGCTGACCCCTCTAAGGTAAGGGCTGTTGCAGAGTGGCCAACTACTGACACTCGTAAGGCATTGCAGCGGTTCCTGGGATTCGCCAACTTTTATCGGTGCTTCATCCAGAATTTTGGTCAGATTGCTGCACCCTTAACTGCGCTCACCTCACTCAAGGTACTGTTCAGGTGGGGAGATGAGGCTCAGGAGGCCTTTGATAAATTAAAGTCCCGTTTTATCTCTGCTCCTGCCTTGTCTGTTCCAGATCCTAAACGACAGTTTATGATTGAGGTGGACGCTTCTGAGGTCGGAGTAGGTGCAGTTCTGTCACAATGGTGTCTCCAGGATGGGAAAGTACATCCGTGTGCTTTCTTCTCCCACCGCCTGAGCCCTACAGAGCGAAACTATGACATTGGTAATCGGTTGTTGGCAGTCAGGCGGGCTCCGGGTGAGTGGTGCCACTGGTTAGAGTGCGCAGATCAGCCCACACAGACAGACCACAAGAACACTTAAGTTCAGCCAGGAGGCTGAGTGCAAGACAGGCCCGCTGGTCCCTCTTCTTCAGCCGTTTCAACTTTGCACCCTAGTACAGGCCAGGATCTAAGAACATCAAGCCTGATTCTCTCTTCCGCCTGTTCGAGACACCGGAGAGGGAGGTTTCAAATGACACCATCCTGTCCAAGGGCGTGGTGGTGGCCTCCCTCTTCTTGGGATATTGAGAGACAAGTACAGGAGGCCTTACGAGAGTGCCAAGCACCTAAAGGGATTCCAGCGGGTAAGTTATTCGTTACCACTGCTCTGCGCTCTCAGGTTATCCAGTGGGGACACTCATCCAGAATGGTCTGTCATCCAGGAGTTCAGAGATTGCTGGCTGCCATCCGTCAGCGGTTTTGGTGGCCATCCATGACCAGGGATGTCAGGCAGTTTGTGGTAGCCTGCTCAGTTTGTGCCCAGAACAAGAGTTCCAGTTCGCCTCCCTCTGGTCTGCTTCGTCCCCTACCCATCCCTTCTCACCCTTGGTCACATTTAGCCCTTGACTTTGTCACTGGTTTACCTGAATCAAAGGGTAACACCGTCATCCTTACGATGGTGGACCGATTCTCCAAAGCGGCCCATTTCATTCCTTTCCACAAACTCCCCTCAGCCAAGGAGACTGCTCAAGTGGTGGTGGACAACGTATTCCGGATTTATGGTCTTCCAGTCAATGTGGTTTTTGATAGGGGCCCCCAGTTTGTCTCCCTGTTCTGGGGGAAATTCTGCCGACACATTGGGGCCTCTACAAGTCTGTTGTCGGGATTCCATACTCAGACCAATGGGCAGTCTGAGTGGGCAAACCAGGATTTGGAACATCCTCTCTGCTACCTGGCATCACATAACCCTAGCTCCTGGTGTCAACAACTGTCCTGGGTAGAGTATGCCCATAAAAAGGAGTCCAGGTAAAAGGATTATGCTGAAGCTCTAATAAAGAGTGAGAGACCTGCAATTGTTTTTGTTCTGTTTTTCTTGACTAGATCCTGACACCTTCAACTGTAAAACATCGCACCTTGGAGTGTCCACTCTATTATTTAAACTCATTTTTTTAAAGACTTTAACAGAGGTTTTATATAAATCATCATTACTATTGGAACAGTTAGCCCTTCACAATAGTACTCCAACAACTTGATCTCATTAGTTGTGAGAGAAGCCCTCCATTGCTCAAGGAGTTTGGTAACTGTCCGTTTGGAATGAAGACCCAAATATCCAGCAACTGAGTCAGCGTTTTTAAAGTCTTTTCCAGCTGACTTCAATAAACACCCAAGAGTTGTTACTTTAGCCATTGAAAGAATTTCGTTGAGTGCAGGAAAAGGGCACTCAGAGGATATGTCCATGCGTGAACCACAGATTAGAGGTTCTTGTAGCAGCCAGTGTAAAGTTATGTTTGAGGGTCTGTGCACAGTAAACAAACTCTTTAAAGTTTTTTTTTGTTGTTGTTGTACAACTGCTTTAAGTACATTACCTAAAAACACTCCCAGATACTTAAAACCATCCCTGGTCCAAAGTAAACCATCTGGGAGGTTTGGTTTTAACCATTTAACCATTTCCCGATTAAAATGGTCTCGCTTTTAGACCAATTCACTTTAGTAGAGGAAAGCACCTTGAAATCATTTAACAATTTTAACAGCAATTCAACATCATCTTGACAACTAATTAAAACAACAACATCATCTGCATATGCTGATAATTTAAACACATTTGGACATGTTGGAATACACAATCCATACAAATCTGCTCTTAACTTATTTAAGAAAGGATCAATTGGTAAAACTTACAGCATACCTGACAAAGCACAGACTTGCCTTACACCTCTAAAAACTTTAAAAGGAGCACATAAGTCACCATTAACTTTCAAAATACTCTCAACATCACAGTACAAAACCATTGAGATAAAACTTGAGCTAAAGCCAAAAGCCCCTAGAGCATTCTATAAATAATTAAGCTCAATGCGATCAAAAGCTTTTTCTTGATATAGTGACAAAAGGCCAATATCTAAATTAAGCTTTTTGCCAAGGTCCAAAACATCTCTGTTATCACATTATGTTGATGTTATCAACAATACGTCTACCAGGTACACAATATGTCTGGTCAGAATGGATCACCTGCTCCAAAACTCCCCCTAAGTTTGTAATCATTGCACAACAAACTGACTGGGCTCCAGTTTTTGATGTCATTCAGGTCTCCCTTCTTTGGCAGTAACATGAGAATTGCTCTACGGCAACTTGTGGGAAGCCACCCATAGGCCAGGCTTTCTTTGAGCACCTCCAGTACGTCCCGATCCACTTCCAGCTAAAAGGACTTAGAAAAATCAATTGACAACCCGTCAAGTACAGGTGCTTTCCCACATTCCATGCTTTGCAGAGCCTCCTCCAACTCCTCCAGAGTTAAGGCCTTGCTGATCTCAGCATTAGCCTCTTGGGACAGCTGAGGCAAGTTTTCAAGGAAGACATTAGCTGTTTGTTTGTGTATAAGATCACTTTTCTCATAAAGACTTACCACCCTTTTTCGAATGTCAGAAGGGTCTGACAACAAAGATCCATCATCTGATCCTAAAACATGTATAAGTCTTCTTTTTCCATTTTTCTTCTCTAAATGAAAAAGAATTAAGAAGGTGCATCCATCAACTTTATACTCTGATAGCATGATCTGACCAGCGCTCCTTGTGTAACTGTATCCAATAATTTACCTAAAATATTTTTCTTATTATTAAGAGAGTTCAAATGGGCTGAATTAGATGTGTTGTCAACAAGTATTTGAAGCTCTACCAGTTCTTTCAATTTTTCAACATTTTATTGATTTTATTGTCTCCTGTGACATTAAGAGTATATTGTTGACACAGCTGTTTAACTTGCACCTTTGCAACCTCCCACCACTGCTGCAAACATTGAAAAGAAGTTTTTGTAGTTTGACAATTCTTCCAGAACTCTTTAAAAATCTCTTTAAAATGCTTATCAGATAGTAAATTACTATTAAAATGCCAACACAGACTTTTTGACTTAATAGACCTATGAGATTTAACACACTGTAACAAACTGATCAGAGAAACCCACTGGGCAAATTGAACAGCTTTTGAAAAGATTAAGCTGGTGCTTAGAACAATACAATCTATCTAATCTTGCTAGTGAAATCAGATTGTTATAAGCATGAGCTCAGGTGTATTGTATTTGACTGCCATTAAAATTCCTCCAAACATCATTGATTTCATGGGTTTTTATTCAATTCAATTCAATTCATCTTTATTTCTATAGCGCTTTTACAATGTAGATTGTGTCAAAGCAGCTTAACATAGAAGATTAAAGAGTAAATTGAAACAGTGTCAGTCCAGTTTTTAGAGTTTAAGTTCAGTTTAGTTCAGTTCAGTGTGGTTTAATTTTTTAACTGCTGAAAGTCCAAACACTGAAGAGCAAATCCATCGTTGCGCAGCTCCACAGGTCCCGAACCATGCAAGCCAGTGGCGACAGCAGCGAGGAACAAACTTCACCAATTGGCGAAAGTGAAGGAAAAAAAACCTTGAAAGAAACCAGGCTCAGTTGGGCACGACCATTTCTCCTATGGCCAAACGTCTTGTGCAGAGCTGCAGTCTAAGCGCCTGAGGCTGGAGAACGCTGGACATCCATCATCCATATTAATCGAATTAGATGCTTTTGTGAAGCTGTAGGGATGGATTTTACTCAGACTTAAATGTGCCCTATAATAAAACAACACAAACTCTGGAATCTGAAAAAAAGCCCCTGGATAGATTTTGCCCTCTTTCCTGAACTTTCCTTCCCCTCTGGTATTGATAAATACTCAAGTGTGACTGGTAACGAGGTTTTGTTCACTATCTTTGATAAATTTTGATAAAATCCCAACAGATGAGTAAATCTTTAAGTCACTGGTTAACTTTAACAAAAGAACCATTCATTGCTTTCATAGGGTATTTAAAGAGAAGGACGAAATGTCTCGGGGTCGCAAGTCTGTATCCAGACCAGCCCGTAGTGAAGAGCTCTCAAGTTGAACACTATGTATAACTTGGATTTCAATCTACACTCTTAGATTTACCTTTGAGTAATTGATGTTGTGCATTTACTTCTGAATTGGCTTTTATTGTTTGTTTCTGTAATTGGCATGATACACTTGTATCTGGAAAATAAATGTTAACCTTTTTGATTAATTCTGAAGTCTTCCAAATTCATTGTATCCAGTAGATTAAGTGGAGTCTGCATTACCATTATGTTGTGACATGATTTTATCGATTTTCAAGGCACATTTGACTGTACAAAGCAGTGTGGCATGGTAGCATAAAGACCTTTTAATCATTTAATCACTTGTGGCAAGACTAGCACCGCCCCTTTTTGTTGCACTGGCTGGTGGCATATCTTCTGCCCTATTAGCAATCAGTGTGGGATAATATAAAGCTGTAGGGAGGATGGTATGTGTCACGAGTCCTGCCCCTTCCGACTGGTCACATCCCGTTACGTCATAGTTACTTGCCAACAGGTATGTGGATGGCAGCTGGCTTGTTTACAGTTAGCATTTTGTAAGCTTATGTTGGTATGTTTTTGTTCAGCATTACATCTCATGGAAACTTCAGTGCTGGTTTGCATCTAAGGCTGCCTCTCTGCAGATAACTGATTCATTCTCTATTTGGTTGAAATGTAGCGGTAGTAAAGTGGCGATCCTTTTATTTGCCCCCCCCCCCTGTAGCCGGCAGGTTATGCGAGATTCAGTCGGCAGTACGAGTCAGCTGTTTAACCCAACGGATTTGTCTACGGTTGTTTAATATGGACATTTGGGCAGATTCTGTTTGTTGTGTGTGTGGTGTTTTTTTTTTTTTTTTTTCTTTTCTTCTCCTCTGTGGAGGCCTTGTTGCGCCCTTAGATCTTGCTGTCACGCCTCAGCTCCTGCACCCCAGATTCAGGTGTTTTAGTATTTAAGCTGTGTATGTAAATTTTGTATTTCTAATTGATGGTCTTAATGGTTTACAAAAGTATACCTTTGCTCACTTTCATGTGCATTTTTAAACTTTAATAAAGTTGTATGTATTTTTCCTACCCACGTCTCTGGTCGATTTAAATTATGTCCCTGGTTATATTCCAGGGTGGCGTAGTCATTAGCTGTCTTCCATTACAAAACCCCTTGGTTATGCCACGCACTGATATTAGCAAGTTGTATGGAAATGACTAAATTAACTACTCTTTTAGTATGAGTGAGCAGGAGGCAACCAGACTAATTGGGTATTAGTTAACCCTACATCCTCTGACTAACTTCATAGTGTCGAGATAATGTCCAAGAGAAGAAACGCAATATCGGGGCATGGAACTCTATGTGGCGTTTGGTCCCTAATGAATCTACAATTAAGAATATCGGACCCAAAAAAATATCAATCTAAATTGTATCACAACTAATAATGTGATCAGCTAAAAACGTAACATTAAAAAGTTCAGATTGAACTCTGAGCTGAAAACAAGTATAAATAAATTCTAATAATTAAAACAATTCTTTTCAGAAGTGCTAAAAAGGCTTGCATGCATTTAACCTTCGACCATTCATTGAATTCCGTCATTGGGCTGATCGAATGGAATCTTACAAACCATGTGTGGTTCAACATGATTCCTATCAAGAATTCTTTCAGTGCAATTAAAATCCCCCCTAAAGACAAAACATTCTCAGGGTCACAATTACTTAAAATATTACTCAGTTTATCAAGGAAAACCATCCTTTCTAACGGATTTACTGGGACATGCACACATATAAAAATAAAAGAATACTTTTCAAACTGGGCATCAACTTTATGACTTCATCCACCTGATATGAAACAGGAATGCAATTCTTTAGAGAACAGAATAGCAACCCCACTACTAGTTGAAGTCAAATGACTTTAAAACTGATAACAAATTCCTTTACCCCAGTTGGAACTGTTTAAGGCATCACTATGCATTTCTTGAATACACAAAACATCAATTCTCTTTTAATTATTTTGTATATCTGAAACCTTTTCCTAATATCTCTAGCCCCATTTACGTTAAGGGAAGCCACAAAAACCTCCTCCATAGAAAAGAAAAAAAGACAAAAACCAAAAAAGAAAAAAGGGAGAATGTATTTATGTGCTGTCATCACTGAGCCTTGGGTGAGCATTAAGTTTGCCAAGAAGTTTTTCTAGCCGATACACTTCCTGTTTATTAAAAACCTCCCTTGCTCCTAAAAAGCTTAGCTTTTTCCATGAATTGCATAACATCTGGGAAATATTCCTCAATTCTAAAATTTCTGGCATTTTTTGTCACTTTAAGAAAGGACTTTGTCATCTACAGTGTAAACTCAGCTAGAAAAAATGCTTAAGGGTAAACCGCATCAAATACTGCATTCTGAGAAATCTCTCTCACATTGACTCAAATCGCAATTATCCTTTTTTTTTTTTTGTCTGTTTACCGGTATTCTGTTTTAAGCGTCTCTTCTGAGGCATCTTAAAAGCACTGTAATCTAAATCCAGGTCTAAATTGTGATCCTGTTCTTTATTGAAAGTTGCTTGCACTCTGGCTATAACTGGGTTACAGCTCTTTTGCAGTTCATCCACCACAGCCTGTACTGGCTGTTCATTCATATATAACGGCCTGTCTTCTTCCACATCAACCATGTCGTTTTTCCTCTCATCATTTTTATTAGTCAGTATCACCTCAGATACTGTCTGTGGTACAGATTCCTGAGGCAGACTTGTGTTAGGCGCATCACTAACACCAGCCAAAGCAACCATATCAGTCTTGTGGTGTTTTTTAGTTTTTCAGTTAAAATAGAACTTTTATATGTT
>CAIGQV010017323.1:1562637-1573856 GCA_903798115.1 Danio jaintianensis | reverse complement strand
CTCCGAACCCATTTTTGAACATGCTCTGGACCCTTTGAAGTCCAACAGTCTGCATCTCAGTGTCACATGCAGCGTTATTTTTTCCGCCATCAGCCTGTAAATGATTTTGATCTTGCTGATTTACTCTGCCTGGCCATGCACAGATCAAATGACCCATCTTACCACAAGCAAAACATTTCATGCTGTTTGTAGTAACAAAAATCACATAATTAAATTCTTCCTGACAAAAGTTTAGAGCTAAGTCCAATTGATCCAAGTTGTCCTGCAAAATAATATAGGCATAACGCCGAAAAGACACAACATGCTTTAACAGCGGCGACTTGCACCCGATTGGGATCATTTTTATCAGAGACAAGTTTGCCGTAGTGAGAAAGCATTCCTATCAGCACTTTGTTCGAAATAAAAGGTGGCACATTGGACAAAGTTACTCTTTTGGATGGGGTAGACAGGAAAAGCACCAGGTTGAAAATTCCACCTATCACTATCCCACTTTCAACTAACTGGTTTGCCAAATCAACCGTCCTTAAAAATGCTACAATCGCATTATTTATATGAGATGCTGACAGGAGGCTTTCAGTGCCCACAACTTCACCTATAGCCAAGCTACACTAACAGCAGAGTCCACTTTGATCCCATGACACCGTGTCAGAAAATCAAAGCTCCGACTCCCTGCCATAGCCATTCTGACATGAAAATCGAGAGCAGATGCTCGGGTATAAGTTTAACTACCTCTATTTCTCAATCTAATGTGGCCAATAACCTCAAAAAGAAGAGAAAAGGATAGAAAAAAGTCTCTTGTACCTGCATACACATCAAACACTCACACTCAAAGCTCCGTCCACTCACATAGCACATGCACAGAAAGAAAGTGTCTTGTTCCTTTTCTTTCTTTATTTCATTATCTTTCTTTCTTTTTGCCTTTCTTTATTTCCTTCTTTTTTTTCTTTCTTTCAGCCAATCTCTGTTCAGCCAATCTATGGGTCTAGCAGGAGCACTTTTAGCTTAGCATTAATTATTTTATTGAATTAGACCATTAGCATCTCGCTCAAAAATGACCAAAGTATAACTAGTGCTAGTTCTGTGTCCATACTCACCATCTATACCCTCAGTCACCATTAATATAGTCCAATTGAAGGACTGAATGAAAATTCGAGCACTCAGTACACAGGAATGGTTACCGTTTTGTTTGTGCTTTGATGGTTGATAAATCATTCAGATGGATAAAAATTTCAATTTCTTTGGTCAGTCCCTGTGATAGTTATTTTAGCAAGTTGTCTATTGGTAATGAATAGTTATTGATGCAGTTATTTTATGTATAATTCTATAAATTCACTTGTTTCATTCAATCCATTGTTCACAACTAAAGAATATTGAATAAAACTTTGGTGACGAAAAAGGTTTTTTTGTGCTAATTTAAGAGTAGTTAACAGACCGGTCAATTTTGACCAGGAACACTAAAGTAAGGGGCGGGATGTGAACACGACAGGAGGGTTAAGGCTAAAATGTCATTAAAACAGTGTTAATAAAGGCTATTCCCCCTATTCTAAGGTGAAAGTGATATCCACATTAAAGATGCAGTAGGTGATTGTCTTCCGAAAATTTTTTGTTGTGCTGATTAAAGTAAATGATCTAAATGTATTTATATGTATTTTTATATTCTGGGTGTGTCATGGTCTGTCACCTGCATGTCGGTGCACATGACATTGTTTTGACAGCTCGCCATGTGCTCCGCTGTCTTGCCCCACCCACTCGTCAGTTTACTCATTAGATCATTATCATTTCATTATTCGCACCTGTCTTTAATTTTATCTCTATTAGTCTCCCTATTTATTTTTCTCATTCTCATTGTCTTGTACCTTAACGTTTGTGTGTGTTTACCTTACACTCTGGTCTCTCAGATCTTGTCTTGTTCAGTCTCGTTACCATTTAGGCTCCAGTGCCAGTTTTTGATTTGTTTTGTTTTGGACCTTTTCATTTCTCTTCTTTTGTCAGATCGCTCCTGCTGCTATCGGCCGTGACAGACGCATTCCTCTACACTTCCTGCTCCAGTCCCTTACTACCGCCCACCAGCGATCTCCCCGCTCCCTCTCTGTTTGCCTTGCATCCCGCCTGGTCGCTCTCATTCTGGCCGCTGGCACCGCAGTATTATCTCCTTGCTGACTGCTAGATTGGACTGCCGTGCGCTCCCTGCTGGACTTCTTTAGTATTGTTTTTTATTTACTTTATTCTTCTTGGCCCGTTATTGACTGGTGAGTGGATCGCTGTGCGCCCTCTGTTGGACTTCAGATTTTTATTTTTTTGCCAGGATTTTTGTGTCTCTCCGTGGTTTTCACATATCCCCGTGCTGTTTAAAAAAAAAAAAAATTCTATCCCCTTTGCAAGCCACTGAAGAACAATAAATTGTTTACCTGCACTTGATTCCTCTCCTGATTTTTACCCTGACAGAACGTTAAGGTCACATTATGGAATCAGCTGGTTTGGACCAGGTGCGGACTGCACTCGCCCAACAGGGTGCACTTTTGGGTCAGCATGCCACCCAGCTCACCACCACTTCCAGAGAGGTTGAGCTACTCACTGCCCAGGTGGTCGAGCTCAACGCTCGAATTGAGGAACTCCAGCACAATGCTGCAAGGTCCAGGCAAGCCACTTAATCTCACACCCCACCATGAGCCAGAGCCCCATGCTAATAATCCCCCACCCCACGATGGGGACCCAAACTCCTGTCGGGCCAGTTTTTGCCCTGCAGCCCCACTGTTATGCCTCAGAAGCGTCCAGGGTGGCGTATGTCCTGACCCTGCTCACGGGGAGAGCATGTGAGTGGGGCACCGCAGTCTGGGATGCCAGGGCACCTTTTTGCCATTTTTTTTGAGGACTTCAGGGAGGAGATGATCAAGCTCTTTGACCGGTCTGCACAGGGGGATGAGGCGGCTGCCCGGTTGCTCCATCACAGACTTTGCAATCCAGTTTAAAACTTTAGCTACTTCCTGTGACTGGAATGAAGGGGCCCTGCGTTCCAGATTTTTTGAGGGCCTGAATGAGGAGATCTAAGATGAGATCGCTTCTCATGAACTTCCCCGTCACCTCGAGACCCTTATTAATCTGGCTCTCTGTGTGGAGGGACGCCTTCGCCGCCAGTGGTGGTCCGTTCACTCCTCCTGGAGGGTTGACGACATTTTCCTCCAACAAGCCAGCCCTTCTACTCCTTCCTCATCTGAGCCTGAGCCCATGCAGATGGGACGTATGCGCCTCATACATCAAGAAAAGAGAGACCGCCTTGCCTGTGGCCTGTGCCTCTACTGTGGTAAACCAGGGCATTTTGCCATCAAGTGCCCTTTAAAAGCCAAGGCCCATCAGTAAAGCGGGGGATCCTGGTGGGCGCTTCTCCCTGTCTGAATTCCCCCTGGTCTCGCGCCTTGTTGCCCATCACCATCCAACATGAAGGATCCCTTAATTCCACCTCTGCCTTACTTGATTCAGGTGCTGAGGGAAATTTCCTAGACCGTGCCACTGCCAGGCAGTGGGGTATTCCCGCCATTCCTCTCCCTTCTCCCATTTCTGTCTGGTCGTTAGCTGGTCAGCTCATCTCCACCAAGGACCTGCCTCTCAGGGTGGCCTCACGTAAATTGGCGCTCAGGTTCATTGGCCCATACTGTATCACCAAGGTCTTGATTCCAGTGGCAGTTAAGCTCAAGTTACCTTCCACTCTTGGTCGGGTACACCCTGTTTTGCATGTATCCAGGGTTAAACCTGTGTTTAGATCCAGTCTTAACCCCATTATCTCTTCCCCTGCCCCTCCTCCCCCCCGCCTAGTGGATGGCTCTCCTGCATACACTGTCAGGAGGTTGCTAGATGTCAGACGCCGGGGTCGGGGTTTCCAGTATGTAGTGGACTGGGAGGGTTATGGTCCTGAGGAAAGGAGTTGGATTCCGGCTCGGCATATTCTGGATCGGGCATTGATCGTGTACTTCCACAGTCGACGGGGTAAGCCCCTCCCCTGAGGCACCAGGTGGTGCTCCTGTTGGGGGGGGGGGGGGGGTACTGTCATGGTCTGTCACCTGCATGTTGTCGTCAAGGTCATTTGTGTTTGTTTTCTCGGTGCACATGGCATAGTTTTGACAGCTCGCCATGTGCTCCGCTGTCTCACCCCACCCACTCGTCAGTTAGATCATTATCATTTCATTATTCGCACCTGTCTTTAATTTTTTCTCTATTGGTCTCCCTATTTATTTTTCTCATTCTCATTGTCTTGTACCTTAACGTTTGTGTGTGTTTACCTTACACTCTGGTCTCTCAGATCTTGTCTTGTTCACTCTCGTTACTGTTTAGGCTCCAGTGCCAGTTTTTGATTTGTTTTGTTTTGGAGCTTTTCATTTCTCTTCTTTTGTCAGATCGCTCCTGCTGCTATCAGCCGTGACAGACGCATTCCTCTACACTTCCTGCTCCAGTCCCTTACTACCGCCCACCAGCGATCTCCCCGCTCCCTCTCTGGTCGCCTTGCATCCCGCCTGGGCGCTCTCGTTCTGGCCGCTGGCACTGCAGTATTATCTCCTTGTTGATTGGACCGCAGTGCGCTCCCTGCTGGACTTCTTTAGTATTGTTTTTTATTTACTTTATTCTTCTTGGCCGTGTATTGACTGCCGATTTGGATCACCATGCGCCCCTACTGGACTCATTTAGTATTGCTTTTTATTTATTTTTTCCTTTTTTTCTTGGTCCTTATTGACTGGCAATTTGGATCGCCATGCGCCCTCTGTTGGACTTCAGATTTTTTTTTTTTGGCCAGGATTTTTGTGTCTCTCTGTGGTTTTCACATATCCCCGTGCTGTTTTTTTTAATTTTTTTATATTCTATCCCCTTTGCAAGACACTGAAAAACAATAAATTGTTTACCTGCACTTGATTACGCTCCTGATTTTTACCCTGACAGGGTGAGGATAACTTGGTCCTGGAGGATGAGGATAACTTAGTCCTGGAGGATGACACCATGGCTGAAGTATTTCTTTTAGACAGGTAATGTTGTTTTAAAACTATTTTAGTCATGCAAAGCTTATGTAGATTTTGTTGTTTTATGAATATACGGACGGGAGACACTGAAATCTTCCGCCGAAAGATTGATGTGACTATTTTCAATTTCATAAGGTACCTTTTACAACATCAATAATGTAGATTTTTTTTATTTTATTTAGTTTAACAACAAAACATAAGTAAACAGCGCTATGCCTCCTAGCCTGCTTTACTGAGGTGAAATTGGTTTTATATTCACATTGGTTCATTTTTGAACAGTGACAACCTGTGACACGGTCCCTATATTGTTTACCATGCTACTCTGAAAATTTGGTCTGAAATAGCATGTAAGTATGGCTTAGTAATAAGTGTAATTCCTGCACGCCGCCGGCCAACCAGTAAGATACAGTAGTCGATTTAGGACAAAGTGTGTGAGAGAGTGAGACCAGCGATCCTTGCATGCATGAAATATTGCACATTATGACAAGTTTTGCTTGCTAACTACACAACTGAAAACGTGCTACATTTAATACAGAATTGTAGTATTATAAAGTACTATAAAGTTTTTTAACTGGCGAATGACATGATCTAGTGGGTCTCTGTCATCTTTAATGTGCGCGTTCGTGATTTCAGGAGGTGTTGCTTTGGACGGCAGGGGAGGGATTGTATTTGAAAGATACTATGCTAACAGATAGCATTTAGGCAGATCACCTACTGCACCTTTAATAATGGCACTTATTAAGGGATATTCAAGTCTATTGACTAGAACAAGCTAATAATTAAGACTAAAATGTCATTAATACAGTACTAATAAAGGCAATTTGACCCCCTATTCTAAAGTGAAAGTGATATCCACATTCTATGGACAGGTAGAACAGGGGTGGGCAGACTCAGTCCTGGAGGGCCGGTGTCCTGCACAGTTTAGCTCCAACTCTAATCAAACACACCTGCTTATAGATTTCTAGTGATCTTGAAGACACTGATAAGCATGTTCAGGTGTGTTTGATTAGTGTTGGAGGACCAAGTTTGCCCACCCCGGGACTAGAATAAGCTAATAGTTAGTGCTAATCTGCTACTAATAAGGTGATCATATAGACAGTTTGCTACCGTTCTAAAGTGATTTCCAGTACCTAGCAAACCAATGTGATACAGATAGAATTAGGTAACTGTATAACAAATGCAGCTAGTTAAATAACTTATTTGTAAGTCAAAAAATAAGGACATGAATGCAGAAAGATTTTTTTATGGGATTTTTTGCTGGTTAAACATATAACACAGTATATGCAAATGAATTTGCAATAACATCTGTAAAAGAGTATGTCATATATTAACTGAAAACAATAAATACATAAAAAGGAAAAATAACTGACAGTGACAAACAGCAAAGAACAGTGAGCAATAGAATTATAAAAGGGCTTGTTTTTTTTCCCTGCCCTGTAAACTATTCTCTTTCCAAATAGTAAAGAACAGTAAAATTAGAGACCTTTAAACAAACCAAAAATAAAGCAAAGTTTTGTTTTTAAGAAGAATTTATTTGTTAGATTTTTTTATCTTTTGGTAAAATCAAAGCAGTGGATGCAATAGTTCCTCTGCCCAACCCATGTTGATGGAAGGCTGCAGACTTCACTTTCTGGCTGCAATCACACACAAAAAAGCATTTCACTCTCAGAAATAATGGTACAACAGCTGTCACTTGGGAGGTACCTTTTCATTTTTGTACCTAACAGGTCCAAACTTGTACCTTAAGGGTTTTATTTTATTTTATTTTTTAGTGTTTATGAAAAAGGCAATAAAACATCCAAGACACCAAAACTTTCAGTTCCTTGCCACAGTCATCTCTAGCTGCTCAATGTGGTATTACATTATCATAATGTTACACAATATAAATAATTTTAAATCTCATCACACTGTAATACATTATTAGTAGACTTTAATTAAAGTGAGTAAACCTAAAGCTATTAGTTGACTTTACTTAAAGTAGGTAAATCTGTTGCCTTAATTTTTACAATGATCATTTACTCAATAAAAGCTAAAACGGAACATTTATTCCCTTTTGTTTTTCCTTCTTTCTATTTAATCAAAATAATGTACACAAAACAGAACTGGTTGATAATAAATGAAATTGTGAGCAATACCCTCAAATCCCAATGTAATTTGATAATTACAGATAATATGTATGTACCAAATTATCTACTTAAGGTCTAAAGACATGATTCATGATTAATAAAACCTAGAATTTTCAAACTTACCATTAGTAATAGCATGTTCCTCATCTTTTACAGTGCGCTCATTCCTACTGCCATAGATGCCTTTTCTGCTGGATCCTCCACTTTTAAAAGAATAAATATTTCAACACACTATTGTTGCCAAATATTTCCTACATATCAGAGGGCTAAACTTTTACTTATTTGTCCTTTTTAAATTATCAATGAATTTAAAATAATGCAACTAAATAAACTGAACAAATTCAGGTCTTGTAATATGCTGAATCAGGTATGTTTGCATTGCCATTGCCATTCATTCATTCATTCATTTTCTTTTCGGCTTAGTCCCTTTATTAATCTGGGGTCGCCACAGCGGGATGAACCGCCAACTTATCCAGCATATGTTTTACGCAGCGGATGCCCTTCCAGCTGCAACCCATCACTGGGAAACATTCATACACACTCATTCACACACTACGGACAATTTTAGCTTACCCAATTCACCTATACCGCATGTCTTTGGACTTGTGGGGGAAACCGGAGCACCCGGAGGAAACCCACGCGAACACGGGGAGAACATGCAAACTCCACACAGAAATGCCAACTGACCCAGCCGAGGCTCGAACCAGCGACCTTCTTGCTGTGAGGCGAATGTGCTACCCACTGCGCCACCGCGTCGCCTGCCATTGCCATATAAAGGAAAATGAGCTGTACAAAAGAATCCTCTTCCAGGACTAGGGTTATGAAGCAGAGGATTAGATGATAATTAATAATTTATGTGTGTGTATATATATATATATATATTACATCCCATATGTGTGTGTTTTTTACCCTCACAACATTTCACACAAAACGTGGAAAAAACGGGGAGGACTAAAGTTAATAAATATTATTTTTCTTTATGTGAATGTTTGATTTAAATGACAGCTGGTGTACTGCAAAAGTAAACTTAACATTACAACCAGCTGTTGGGTTGGTTCTGTCAAAACCTTTACTCTATTACGTGTTCAGCTTTTATTCTCTCACTGTAAGTGTGACATGAGAACATAATTGGTTTTACAACATCAAAATTTATGAACAATACAACTGACATTTTTCAAATTATTTTAAAAAGTATTATATAGATCATTAATAATTTATAAATGTTACGCTGTTCTGTAACTTATGTGTCTGTGTTTGTTTATGGTTAAATATATAGGCTATATACGTTTCTTAAAAAAAAAAGTCAAATTTTCTGTTATGTTTAGTGATTTGATTCACGTGATTCATAATTCTGTTAAGGGAACTTTTTAGGCAGCGAGTGTTTCAATGCATTGGAAGAATTTTGCGATTAAAACAGCCCTTAAACTGTCTGACTCCGTGATCAGTGCACTCACTACTGAACAAGGCAGCTGATTGAGATGCACACAGCGCACACAGCGTAGCTAACGTTACTCATGTTTATCAAAAGAATACAAATTCATAGAATGGCATGCGAAAGTTGTCATAATTAAAATTAAATGTGCAATATAATGCATCAACTCCTTATCGGACTGACTGCAGCTAATCTCTAGCACGAATCCAGAAATTAACGTTACATGGTAATGTTATTGTATGCAATCTAACTGTCAGCTTAGATCTATGAAGTATCAGTTTGTAAACTTTGTGCCTATTGCAGTAATGACAATCGTACCAGCTAAAGATTGCATTTTATTCAAAAGTGCATTCAAAAGAAAAACACATTTGTGGTATGGGCCATTCCACCGAATGGGTGCCTTTTGCTTGTTGTAACTCTTCAAAATTAAACTTCTTTTTATTTATTTTATTAAGCAGAATCTAATAACACACATTATTAACCTTTCAAAATATGTATTGGTCCATATAAAATAACTTTAATTTAAGTTTTTACAAGGTATTAAAGTGGCAGATGGATGCATTTTTTTCAGTCCTGTTACCGAAACTAACGAGTCTTTAAAAAAAGCATGAATAAAAGTATATCAGGAAATTACTTTGTATTTCCCTTAAGAAATGTGATGATCCAGAGGCTTGAACCAGGGTCTCTGGTGTTGTAGACCAATGTTCTACCGTTTACCCACAGGAAGAGGTGATAAACCCAAACTGCCAAGGCACAAGGTGGCAAGGGCGAGAGCACATAAAACTCAAAAGCCAAGTGACAAGTGAAGACAAGCAGGTAGAATAAATAGGCTTGTCTAATTAGACAGAGCTGAACAAGATTAACACAAATGAACACAAACACTGGGGAAAATGGCGACATCATGTGGAGAAAAAGAAAAACAAACAATAGCTCAGAATATGACAATTAAATCACCCTGAGCCCCCTTCCTGACCTTTTACTTTACCTTCTCCACCAGAGCAGATCACTCACATTCCACAAAGAATGTCCAAGTTTTTAATATGGTGTATCTTGTTGCTCTATATTCATGTTTGGTATCATTTTAAATGTCTCTGTGAGATTGGTAAAATGGTCTCAATTTAACAGTAATATTTCACAATTTCACTTGTATATGTTGATCTGGTTTTCAGCTTTGATAAAATCTTTGCCAGATGCTCCACCTCAGAGCAAATGGTTCACACCTCAAACTCACTACCAGGCTAGGGTCTTTGTGAAGCTTTTTTTGTCTTGAATTTAAAGCTGTTTGTTCTGAGTTGAGTATTTAAGGGAAAAGTGCAAAAGCGGTCATTGGAATCTTGTAGGCAAGATGCCCCGTTGCAGTGTATGAGCCTCTGAGCTTTTGCATCAGAGACTTATATGCTGCAACGTACTTTATACATTTATAACTCTTGGATTTATCTTTGAGTAATTGATGTTGTACATTTCTGTATTGGCTTTTATTCTTTAATTGGCATGATACACTTTCATCTGGAAAATAAAGTGTTAAGTTTTGATTCATTCTGAATTCTCCTGAAATTCATTGTATCCAGTAGATTAAGTGGAGTCTGCGCTTCCATAATGTTTGTGACATGATTATATTCGATTTTTAAGACGCATTTGACTGTACGGAGCAGTGTGGCACGACAGCATGAAGATCTTTTAATCATTTAATCACTGATATTAGCAAGTTGTATGGAAATTACTAAATTAACTAGAGATGGGAGCCGCCGGACGAACAGCCTTAGGAACATACAACCAGTTAGTCGGACCGCCACCTGGATCTGGATCTTGAATCTGAGCTTTACAGATGGCTGACTTGAACCCCCTTGACGGGGAGTAAGGCGTTTAGCCTGCTGCATATACTCCAAGTTTTTGTGGTCAGTCAGTGCTTGAAACGGATGCTTGGCACGCTCCAGCCAGTGCCCCCAGTTCTTCAATGTCAATTTTTACAGCCAGCAGCTCCCGGTCTCCAATGTGATAATTACGTTCACAAGAACTGAGATGATGAGAAAGAAATGCACATGGATGAAGACAGTTATCTCTCCCCCTCTGGGACAGCACAGCTCCCACTCCCACATCTGAGGGGTCAACTTCAACCACAAAGGGTAATTCTGTATCCGTGATAGTTAAGGATGGGTGCAGATGTAAATCTGCGTTTGAATTCCCAGAAAGCTGCCTCAGCCTCTGGATTACAGGAAATTCTGGCTGAACCCCCTTTAGTAAGAGCTGTCAGGGGAACCACCACTGAGCTGTCATTTCGAACTAATTTTCTATAGAATTCTTTGAACCACTGAACTTCCTTTACTGAGGTAGGAGCTGGCCAGTCCAACACTGCCTGGACCTTCTTGGGATCCATCTTTACCTGCCCTGGTTTTAACATATAGATGGTTCTCCTGTAGACATCTCAATACCTTGCAATGACTCATGCTCCTGGAGAGCTCAAGAAAATCAGAATGTTGTCTAAGTAGACGAAAACAGACTTGTTCAGCATCACCCAAAGAACATAATTTATGAGAACTTGAAAAACTGCAGGAGCGTTAGTGAGGTCAAAAGGCATAACCAAATACTCGTAGTGCCCTGTAGGAGTATTGAATGCCGTCTTCCACTCATCCCCCTACTTGATCTGCACCAAGTGGTAGG
>CAIGQV010017323.1:1505509-1527637 GCA_903798115.1 Danio jaintianensis | reverse complement strand
TATCAAATGTTTTACTCAATATTTGACTTATGCCCATGACAAGGAAAAGACTGTTCCAAACAGAACAGAATATTGCCTATAAGAAATCCATGGACTATAGCGGCATGTTTGTTCCTGTGTCAGTATGCCGTTTGTAAATATAGACAGTAAAAAGACACAGAGCAAGTACTACGAGCCTGTAACCATAATACGTTACAAGAATGAACTTTTTTTTAAGTGTCTAAATTTGTATTTTGTGAGAGTTATTAGAACTCTCAAAGGGGGAACTGAAAGATTACAAATTTCTTTAAATATATAAATTACATTGTAAAATGCATTCTGAGGGAGCTTATATGTGAAATACAAGAACATGTCTCCAAAGTAATGCAAATTGTCAGTTGTGTCTATTGTCTAACAAATGGCTAGTTAACACTTTCAGGCTGGTCAAGTGGCAGGACGGGTTCTGGCTCCAGTACTTGATTTGCACGCTTTGTTTTCATGCTAAAATGTAGCATGAATGGGTACTTTTATGTTGATGAGATCGGTTGATGAGATTGAAAGATGCAATTTACCCCGCTGACAACAACACTTCATTTGCATGCTTTGTTGAGGTTTGTTCCCACCTATATGTATCACTGTCTGTAAAAATGTATATATTGAGTGCGTAGCTGCACTAGTAGAGAGATCTTTCGATGAATGCCACAGCTACGCCGAGTTCTTATTAAAGGATTCTGCTTTGAAGATACCCGAAAGCCTCCCTGGTTTTGTCTCGTCTTAGAAATTCACAACAGGACCAAGAACTGAGCCTTGTGGTACCCCACAGTGTACCTTTGATCTGTATGATGCTTCTTCATTAACTGATACAAATTGATAACGTTCAGATAGATAAGACCTGAAACCAGGCCAATGCAGTTCCTGTAATACCAACATATTTTTCAAGCCTATGAAGGAGAATATTATGATCAATTGTATCAAATGCAGCACTGAGGTCCAATAACACTAAGAGAGAAATGCAACCACGATCGGACGACAGAAGGAGGTCATTGGTAACTCTTAGGAGTGCTGTTTCTGTGCTATAAAATGCTCTAAATTCAGATTGAAATTTTTCAGAAATATTGTTTCTTTGTAGGAAGGAACATAGTTGAGCAGATACAACTTTTTCTAGTATCTTTGATAGAAAGGGCAGGTTTGAAATGGGTCTGTAATTTACTAGTTCTTTGGGATCAAGCTGTGGTTTTTTAATAAGAGGCTTAATGACAGCTAGTTTAAAAGTTTTAGGAACATATCCTAAAAGTAGGGATGAATTCAAAACGTTAAGAACAGGTTCAGAAACTTCTGAAAACAATTGTTTTAATAATTTGGTCGGTATAGGATCTAGCATAGATGTTGTTGATTTGGACGAATTTATCAGTTTAGACAGTTCTTCCTCACCTACTGCTGAAAAAGTTTGAAGTTTGTCTATTAACGGTCTACAGTGCTCTAATTGGGACGAAGCTGTAGGAGCCAGATTGATGGTGCTTATTTTATCTCTGATATCATCAATCTTGCATGTGAAAAAATGTATAAAGTCATTACTGCTGTGTTGAGAAATGCATGTTGATGCTTTATTTTTAGTTAGATTGGCTACTGTGTTAAACAGGACCCTAGGGTTGTGTTTATTTTCTTCTATTAAAGTTGAAAAATAAGCAGATCTGGCAGACTTTAAAGCTTTTCTAAAGTTAGTATACTTTCTTTCCAGGCCAGACGAAAAACCTCTAGTTTTGATTTCTTCCATCTACGTTCTATTTTCCGGGCTGCTTTCTTTAAGGCACGTGTGTGCTCATTGTGCCA
Organism: Danio jaintianensis; assembly: GCA_903798115.1. Lineage (NCBI taxonomy): Eukaryota > Metazoa > Chordata > Actinopteri > Cypriniformes > Danionidae > Danio > Danio jaintianensis. The sequence continues at coordinate 1,525,828 of CAIGQV010017323.1, read as the reverse complement.
TGGCGTCAGATTTTTTTTCCTAATCTTTTTTAAGTGTAACGGAGCAACTATGTCTAACGTGCTAAAAAGGACGGAATCAATAGTTTCAGTTGCAGTGTCAAGCTCTTCTAGGCTGCCTGGAATGCTATGGAAATTAGAAAGATCAGGTAGGTTACTGACAAAGTGATCTTTAGTGCTAGCGGTGATCGTTCTACCATATTTATAAATAGAAGCTGGTTTTGTAGACCTATCAATGCCCAATAAACAAGAGATTAAATAGTGATCTAAAATGTCATCACTCTGCTGCAACATTATCAATATCGATACCATGTGATAATATTAGGTCTAAGGTATGATTATGCCGATGAGTAGGCCCTGAGACATGCTGTTTCACTCCAACAGAGGCTAGTATGTCTAAGAAGGCCAGACTTAAAAGTATCTTTTTCATTATCTATGTGAATAATAAAATCACCAACAATTAAAATTTTATCTGTGGCCAGAACTATTTCATATAAGAAATCAGCAAACTCTTTTGTGAAGTCGGTATTCTGCCCTGGATGCCTATATACAGTTGCCAATATAAATTTAGATAGAAATTTATTGTTTAAATTGCAAACTGAAATATACAACACTATTACTTCAAATGAATTATATTTGAAGTCAGATCGCTGAGTATCACTAAAAATATTACGTATATAATGCCAACGCCTCCACCTTTGCCTTTAAGACGCGGCTCGTGTTTATAATGATATCCTTCAGGTGAAGACTCATTTAGGGTCACGTAATCATCTGCTTTTAGCCAGGTTTCTGTTAGACAAAGTGCATCTAGCTTTAGATCAGTTATCAAATCATTAACAAAAAGAGTTTTAGAGGAGAGTGATCTAATGTTCAACAATCCGAGTTGAAACTGAGTTTTTTATTTGATGAACATCAATTAGATTGTTACCTTTGAATGGGTTTGGGAGTTTTTTATATTTAGAGGTTCGGGGAACAGACACAGTCTCTATGTTCTTATACATAGAGTATAAATTAATGGTATTTATTAATAGTAAATTAAATTAAATAGTAAATAGTTACTTAATAGTAACCTCTGAATTTTACTATTTTACTATAGCTGGGGATTTTAACATTCACATTGATAATCCTGAAATCAATGCTGCAAAAGAACTGATGACTGTTTTAACACTTTTGATCTGACTCAAAAGCATGTTAAAGGACCCACACACAATCGTGGACACACTCTAGTTTTAATTATAACTAAGGGTTTACACATTTCATCGACTGTTGTTAAAGATGTTGCACTGTCGCATCTGATCATTTCTGTATTTTCTTTGATATATTGATCACTCCAGGCATTGAAGACAGATTTGTCCCTGTCAGAAAGAGATGCATAAATAAGAACAGTGAGGAGTTTATGAAGGCCATATCGCTATCACCAAGCATATCTGCAGACTCTGCTGATTCTCTCCTTGATGTGTTTAACTCTAAAGTTAAGAATGTCATAGATGACATTGCTCCTGTCAAAGTCAGGAAGATAACTGGGAGACAGAAAACACCTTGGACAAGGTCAACAGCGGTAAAGATGATGAAAAGACAGTGCAGAAAAGCTGAGCGTATGTGGAGGAAGACGAACTAGTAGTCCATTTTAACATCTATAAAGTCTTCATGCTTTTAATGTGGAACTAAGCACTGCTAGGCAGAATTTCTTTTCAAACCTTATAAACAGCAACCTAAATAACGCTCGCACTCTCTTTTCAACGATAGAGAGACTCATCAACCTGGAGTCTTGGCACGCTCCTCACATCATTCCTCAAAACTGTTTAACTGTTTAAAAATGGATCTCCTAAAAGTGGTAAATGCTTCACGTCTCTCAAGGACTTTCCCAAACTCACTTAAAACTGCAGTTGTTAAACCCCTCTTGAAAAAGAGCAACCTGGAAAACATCCTATTGAGCAATTACAGGTCAATTTCAAATCTCCCTTTCATTGGCAAAATCATTGAAAAAGTTGAACAAGAACAAGAACAAGTTCTTAAGCTCTAAAGGATGTTTAGACAATTCTCAATCTGGTTTTCGAGCACATCATAGTACAGAGAGCGCCCTTATAACGATAATCAATGATATTTGCCTAAATACAGATTCAGGCAAACTAACAGTGCTGGTATTGCTTGATCTCAGTGCTGCATTTGATACTGTCAATCACAGCATACTTCTGGATAGGCTGGAAAACTGTGTTGGACTGTCTGAGACGGTCCTCAAATGGTTCAGATCTTACCTTGAAGGGAGAGGTTACTATGTCAGTATAGGTGAACATAGGTCGATGTGGACACCCATGACATGTGGAGTACCACAAGATTCAATGCTGGCACCTCTCCTGTTCAACCTTTATATGCTCCCACTGAGCCAAATAATGAGAAAGAACCAAATATCCTACCACAGCTATGCTGATGACACTCAGATCAACTTAGCCTTATTGCCTAATGACTTCAGCCCCATTGACACCCTTTGCAAATGCATTGATGAAATTAACGTGGATGTGCCAAAACATTTTTCAGTTAAACAAAGAGAAAACTGAAGTCATTGCATTTGGGAACAGAGATGAGATTCTCAAGCAGAATGCGTACCTTGGCTCTAGGGGTCAAAGAACAAAAAAAATAAGGTCAAGAATCTTGGTGTTATTCTGGAGTCAGATATGAGTTTCTGTAGTCATGTCAAAGCAGTAACTAAATCAGCATACTATCATCTCAAAAACATTTCAAGAATTAGATTCCAATGTTTCCAGTGAGGACTTAGAGAAACTTGATCATGCTTTTATCGCCAGCAGGGTAGATTACAGTAAAGGTCTCCTCACTGGCCTTCCCAAAAAGACAGTCAGACAGCTGCAGTTCATCCAGAACGCTGCTGCCAGGATTCTGACGAGAACCAGAAAATCAGAGCACATCACACCTGTCCTCAGGTCTTTACATTGGCTCCCAGTTACATTCAGAATAGATTTTAAAGTATTATTACTTGTGTATAAATCACTAAATAGTCTAGGACCTCAAGGCATTACAGATATGCTCACTGAATACAAACCTTAAAAATCACTCAGATCTTTAGGATCAAATAAATTAGAAATTCCAAGGATTCAGTCAAAGCAGGGTGAATCCGCCTTCAGCTACTACGCCCTCCGCTGCTAGAATCAGCTTCCAGAAATGATCAGATGTGCTCCAACATTAGGCACATTCAAATCAAGACATAAAACACATCTGTTTAGCTGTGCCTTTACCGAATGAGCACTGTGCTATGTCCCACTGATCGCACTATTGTCTTTCTTTTCCTTTTCATTCTTTTAAAACCTGTTTAATGTTTTTATCTGTTTTTAATCATTTTTATTTTTTGCTGTTTTTATTTTCTTATACTTGTTTCTTTTATTCCTGTTTATGTAAAGCACTTTGAATTACCATTGTGCTATATAAATAAACTTGCCTTGCTTTGCCTTTCTCTTATTCCACCCATCTTCAAACAGCTGCAGGGAGCTCAGATCTTCACTAAGTTGGACCTCAGAAGAGTTTAACCTCATCCGGATATGTTAGGAGGATGAATGGAGGACAGCATTTGGGACACCTACTGGCCACTAGGAATACCTTGTGATGCCCAATTGGCTGGTGAATGCTCCGCCTATATTCCAGGGATTCATGAACAAGGTGTTCCAGGAGTATCTCTCACATTCTGTGCTCATCTGCATAAACTACATCTACTCCTGGAAAGAGACCGAACATTGCCACCACATTTCTGAGGTCCTCCAACGTCTCATTGAACACCACCTATACCTCAGTTCAGAGAAGTGCACGTTTCATCAGTCATCAATCCAAATTCTGGGCTATCACATGACTCATCAAGGAATAAAAATGGATGAGGGGAAGGTGGATTCAGAATGCAGTCAGAATTTGGCCAACTCCCACCACAGTCAAAGATATCCAACAATTCCTAGGTTTTACCAACTTCTTTTGAAGTTTCATTCTCCATTATAGTTCCATCATCTCTTTGTTAACTGACCTATTAAAAGTAAGCCCAAGTCTCTATCCTGGACCTCAGAATCCTCTGAGGCCATGATGACCCTACAAACACCCTTCACTACAGGTCCCCTACTGATAAATCCAGATCCCCAAAAGCTCTTCATTGTGGATGTAGATGCCTCCATTTCTGGAGTGGGAACTGTACTCCCTCAGCAGCAGGGGAACCAGCCACAACTCCATCCATGTGCCTTCTCCTTCCACAAACTCTTCTCTAACAAACTCTAGCAGATGGCCTTTCTGGCCATCAAAGCAGATTTGGAGGAATGGAGACATTGATTGGAAGGAGCAAAACATCCACTTCTTGTATACATAGATCACCACAACCTTGAGTATCTCAGAGAATCCAAACGTCTCAACCCCAGAGAAGTCGGGTGGGCTTTATTTTTCACCAGATTCAACTTCTAATTTCCTACTGTCCAGGCTCCAAGAATACTAAGGCTAACACACTGTCCAAATTACATGCTCCTGATGAATCTCCTGAAGATTCATCATGACTTCCGGGCTGGACAGGGCACGCTGCCACGTTTGGCTACAGGGGTTGATTTCAATAACTTTTTAACACTGATGCGTGTGGAGGCTGCTTTGGTTACATCTGCTTCCCCGAGTCTGTGCTGTTTAACATGCGATCGGTCAACAATAAAGGTCTTGCTCTATCTGACACTATATAAGAACATAAGCTGGACTTAGTCTGCATAACTGAAACATGGCACAAGGGCTCTGACTGTCTTATTAATGAACTGACTCCTACTGGTTATGGATTATTTGACCTCCTGCGATCTAATAGTAGAGGTGGGGGTATTATAATACTGCATAATTTACAGTACAGCATGCGTCCTCTGGCAGTTCCCAAATTTGACTCTTTTTAATGTTTTGTTTTGAGTGTCTCTGCACCCATTTCCACTGCTGTGGCTACAGTCTACAGATCTCCTAGACTAATAACGACTTCATATCTGAATTTTCAGAGATGTTGTCCCTTTCCCCCCCACCCCAAATTTGAGAGAATCCTTCTTTTGGGGGACTTTAACATTCACATGGACATAAAAGACAACCTAATAACAAAAGTCTTTTTTATCTTTATTGCCGTGCTTTGATTTAACCCAACTTGTGGACTGTCCTACGCATGACAAAGGTCATACGTTGGACTTTGTGATTTTAAATGGTGTATTTGTGTCTTAGCTGTCAACCTCTGATTTAGGTCTGTCTGATCATCAGGCTGTCTTTTTCAGTTTGGATCTACCTGATATGAACACTTCCACTTTCCGCACCATCACTTACCACAAATGGAGATCTTTTGAGCCCTCTGATTTTTCAGATTTTATTGAACCTACACTAAGCTGTGTGTCTCGTCTTGATGATCTTGATGACAAGGTTTCCATGCTAAACTCTATTCTATTATCTAGCTTGGACTCATTGGCTCCCCTGAAATCATGCTCTGTCTCTTATGTATGCTCTGCACCTTGGTACAATGATGTCCTACGTGAAGGCTGAATGTCATAAAATGGAGCGGAAATAGCATGTATCTGGTTTAATTGTTCATCACCAGGCCTGGAAAGAGAGCTTACTTGAATATAAGGCTGAAATTGTGCCTACCAGATTTGCTTATTTTTCTAAATTAATTGTTAGCAATCAGAGAAACCCAAAACTATTGTTTTGCTCAATTTACAGGCTACTTAAAACAACAGCCCTTCTAATGCTCTTGGTAAACAAAATTAATAATATACGCACTCACATTACCACTATTCACATTCCGGCTTTCTCTTCATTAAACACTTTGGTGTTTTCTGGCATTTTTCTCTGTAGCTTTGCTGTTTATGACTCCTTTTCACTCTGTGGTATGGTTTCGAAAATGAAAGCTACTACCCCCGTAGTTGATCCGGCTCCATCTTGTCTGCTCAAATCATGTTTTGATTCCATATGTCCATATGTTGATTTTAAAATCCTCATGCTTGCGTACAAGGCCTTGAATGGTTTAGCACTACAATATTCATCTGAGATTTTAATCTCATAAACCGCTAGATGTGCTTTACACTTATCTGATGCTGGTCTTTTAACTGCTCAGTTAACACGGCTAGAGATCAGGCATTCTCTTCATTGGCACCTAAATTGTGGAACTCTTTACCCTCTGATATTTGCAATGCAGAATCCCTGAGTATTTTTAAATCATCACTTAAAATGTACTTTTGATTTTTATTGGATTTTTAGATATATTGCTATTATTATTATTATTTTATGTGTTTTTAATTATATATATTTTTACTTTCATCCTTGGATGTATCTTTTACTGCTGCACATTTTATTTGTATGTAAAGTGCCTTGAGATACAACTTTTAAAGGCGCTATATAAAAATAAAGTTTATTATTATTATTATAAGATCTTGACCCCATTCTCTTAGCTAAAATAATTATCAGCCCGATCCAATGCAACCCTCTAATCCATGCCACACACATTTCCTTGGGCACTGGTCATCCTGGGACCAATCAAAACCTCTCACCGCTAAAAGATCACTTCTGGTGACCTTCTGGGGATGCCAGGAATGTGGTGTAAGGATGGCTAAGTCTCTCCATAATATCAGACCCCAAGAACTGCTATGGAATTCCAGGAGAATTGTCATGCAATAAAACAATAAACTTTCTAATCTGAGAACAAGATCAGCTAGGAAACCAGTTGTTCAACTGTCTCGATCATGCAGCTTAAGCCCCTCTCTCTGCCCTCGACTTTACCTTCTCCACCAGAGCAAGTTTTTAATATGATGTATCTTGTGGCTCTATATTCATGTTTGGTATCATTTTAAATGTCTCTGTGTGACTGGTAAAGTGGTATAAATTTCACAGTAACAATTCACAATGTCCCTTATATATGTTGATCTGGGTTTTGGCTTTGATAAGATCTTTGCCAGATGCTCCACTCCAGGGAAAATGGTCTTCACATCAACTCATGACCAGACAAGGGTCTTTGTGATGCTTTTATTGTCTTGAATTTTGATGGTTTGTTGTGATTTGAGTATTTAAGGGAAAGGTGCAAACGTGTCTGTGGGATCCTGTAGTCAGGATACCCCGTTGCAGTGTGTGAGTCTCTGAGCTCTGCATCAAGACTTATATGCTGCAACGTACTTCTACACAGGTATTAATCTCAAACTCTTAAATGTATCTTTGGGTAATTGATGTTGTACATTTCTGAATTGGCTTATTTTGTTTAATTATGTGAATTGGAATGGAAAATCTTTGCCTGACAAATAAATGTAAAATTCTTGTTTAACTCTAATATCTCCTGAAATCTTTGTAACTAGTAGATTGTTTAGGCTGATGTTTCTGCAGCCTATGACCAGGATTGCTCATACACAGGCTTAATGGATGAACATAGGCACAGCATTAGAGACCTGTTGATTTCTGACAATCACTGACTTAGTATGATATAATCTAGTGGCTAAATCAAACTTTCTTTATGTTTGAGCAAGCATGCGGTGGCCTAATATTACTTAAAGGAAATTAGTTTACAGTTATATCCTCTATCTAAGAACAAGAACTGGCGAGGTTGTGTCCGTGAGCAGATGTAACTGGCCAGCATACTGACTCTAAGCAACTTCGGGTAAACAATGAACCATTAACTGAAAATAAGGATTTATTAGATTAATCGATCTAAATTAGACCAAATCACAACCTATAAGGGAATCAGCTTGAATTGGATGAATCTAAATTTAAATTATTATAAATGGAGGTCAGAATAAATTTGGAGTTGAAAACAAATTAAAATTCATTTTAACAAATAAAAATATTTATTTTCACATGTTCTAAAAAGGCTTAAATGCATTTAACCTTCACCCATGCTGTTAGTTCAGTCGTTGGACTACTAGATGGACCCTTACAGTCGAATGTCCAATGCCCCTTGACATCCACAATCTGGCAAACTCCGTCCTCTTCCCATTCCTCGGCGTCCCTGGTTACACTTAGGAGTCGACTTTGTCACAGATCTGCCACCATCTGATGGTAACACCTGTATTTTAGTGGAAATAGACCGATTCTCCAAAGCCTGCCATCTAGTACCCCTGAAAGGTCTAACCACAGCCATGGAAACAGCAGAAGCATTGTTTAGTCATGTGTTTTGTAATTATGGCATCCCTGAAGACATTGTATGTGATTGAGGTCCCCAATTCATTTCCCGAGTCTGGAAAGCATTCTTTTTACTCCTAGGTGTGACAGTCAGCCTATCTTCAGGTTACCATGCACAGAGCAACGAACACACAGAGATCCATGACATAGGAACCAATACGCAACAAAACTCCCTTTCCCAACCTTTCAAAGAACTCACTCCCTTGCAGTGTGTACTTGACTACCAACCACCTCTGTTCCCCTGGTCTGGGGAACCTTTGGATGTTCCATCTTTCCACCATTGGTTCTGGGAGAGTGAGAGGGTCTGGGACTCAGCTCATCAACTCCTCCAGCATGCAGTAAGGCTTCACACCATTCAGGCGAATGGATATAAGGATATATGTTTGTATTCATTCTCAGGAATAAGTTGGAATTATGACCCATTTGACCTCACGAGACCACCTTGATCCGATGCTGCTTTATTTAGAAGGTGATGCATGTTATACATGTTATTTATTTATTTTACAGTAGTTGAACCAGAAAAAAGTTTTTAAAAAGCTAACTAAGGCTGTGATTATTTGAGAAAAATGTAAATAAAAGATTGTAAAATATATTTTTGATTTAAAGTTATAATTTTTCATGTTTAAAATAATATTTCTTCTTGTGATCAAAGCTTTCATCATTAGGCTACTTCAGTGTCTCAGAGTCCTTCAGAAATTATTATTAAATGCTGGATTAATGCACAAGAAACACTTTTATTACAACAGTGTTGCTAACACATTTTATAGCATTTTTTACAGCAAATATATTTTTATCTGTGAAAAAAACATTTAATTACAGATAATTTAATGGTAGCTATAACAATCAAAATAATGTGTGTGTGTGCGTGTGTGTGTGTTTAACAATAAACTCTTTAGCTGCATTCGCAAGATTATCTTAAGTTATTTTTGAGCTAAATATATTCTCAATAAACTAAAAACAGAAACGTTTTAAACTTCTTGTTCGCCCTCCTCTCCCCTCAATCACATGCTCTTTTATGCAACTCATTATGCAGGTCTTTGTCTTCTCAGGTGTGAATCACTGCATTAGTAATGATAGTTCATGCCTACTCGCATATGAGCAATAGAGTTTTTCAATGTCTTAGAATATTTAAATCAATATATTGTTTCCTGTATACAAGTAAAAGATCATTTTGAAGCAAAAACTCTAGGCTACAAGATGCAGTTCTCTAAAGTGTTGTGGACAAATATTATGTTTTTTTTCATGGCGTTATTTCCAAATTTTAGTTTTTCATTAACCACGCATATATGTTTCTAAACACAATCTTGTACATAAATGTTGCTAACGTATTATTGTAACCCAGTTTGTGCTGTTTACAGTGATATTAGACTTTAGCCACTTATATGTTTATAAGCATCTGATAAAAGGACAAATTTCCCCCACAGACCCCAGATGGTTAAAAGCAGAATCTACGTTACATCTCCAAAGCTTGTGAAAACAAAAATATATAGGATACGTTAATGGTTTTAATTTATAGTAGGTTATTTATTAAGAAATGTATCTGTACTGTATTGACCTTATTCTTCAATGCGGAAGTGCGCTCGTTTTTGCGATTGTTTTAGAACTTCCGATTCAGCTGCCTATTGGAGAAATGACTAGGAATAATAAACGGCAGAAAACGGTCAAACTACTTACTCTACAAACAAGTGTTTGCATGACTATACAGACAAAGTAGAATAATATATTAAGAAAATATCAGTTTGCAACATCAAGCAGCAAAACGAGCTGTTTTTAACATCTAAAAATGAATGGAAGTGAATGAGACCGGAAGTCGAGCCAAAATGATTCAAATGGCTGCTCCCGCTCGTACGCAGAGAATAAGGTGAATATGACATGGGCCTATAGGCTAGAATATTTCTGCAGTGGTTTGTATGTCAAAGTTGTAAAAGTAGACTTAACAAACAAACAAACAAACAATATCCTACCATTAATATATCTCTAGAGACAATGGAGTTTGCACCCAGGTCAGTCTGTTGAGTTGCAGTGTCTGCTGTGGCTAAATAGTCCAATACGGGAGTGGCAGGATCTGTTGCATTTGCTACATGTGAAGCTTGTGACTGTTTCTATAGGCCCTGTTTCTGCTCTCTGCCTTCTATTGAAAAGTTGAAAGTGACTGAAAAGTTATATTCTTTATTTTTTAAAATTGTCATTTCATTCAAAACTATAGTAGGCCATGTGTTGGAGACATTTTAAACTTTGTCTTTATGCACTTCCTGAATATCGGGCAAAGTCTCAAATGGCTAATTAAATAAACACCTATGCATCTGAATGGGCACTATTATGTTGATGAGATCAGGGCTGGGGAAATGCCGTTTACCATGCTGACTCCAGGGGGTATTCCAGAAAACAGGTTATGTGACATACCCGGGTAAGTTTAAGAGTAAGAAAGAGGATAACCTCAGCTTTCGGTTCCAAACACGGAGGTAACTTTTGGGGTATGTAAGTAACCTTAGCAACTTACTCTTTGAAGATAACTTGCTCCAGAGCAGGTTATGTTCCAGAGTTAGTCTGTTTCAGAGAGGTTACTGAACATTGCATGCTTATTTGATGAGAATCCTGTGGACATAGAAGCACAGATATGAGTTTTTTTTCATTGTGAGAGGGTTATAAGTGCATATATTTTTTTTTCATATCCAAATGAATATTTTAATTAACGTTGTCGTTTTTCAAAATAATCGTTAATTTATTTAACAAACCTTTTGAAATCAAACCACGAGTTTGCACTTACCACAGAAAACATTTAGTGCAAAGGTCTTTGCTTTTGCGTCAGGGCATTTAATGTACAATGTGGCAACAGTGTGTATATAGCCATCCGTGCAGTAGACCTATGCCTGGCACTAAACTGTTCTATACATTTTTGTACAGTTCCCTAGCCATAAACCACTCTGTATCATTACACAGACATTTTCAGTCCACGCCAATAGCACAGTGGTCAGTGCACCATTTGAGAACACAAAATATTACTTTTTTCTCTCCCTCTTTTTAAAATATTTTTTATTTTATTTTCCAAATGTTATTGCATCAATTGTACCCACTTTTAAAGCTTCTTCGGCCAATAATAAGGAATCTGTCCATAGTATAAATGTGCAGGTAACAACTTCATTTTCTGTCCTTAATTTTTTGGTGTTACAACTATTAAACTCATTTCTGCTTCCACTAACTAGCAAATATGTGATGCGCCCCACCTCATCACTATGTTGAAGATAAATGGCCAGGGTCTGTACATGATGCCAGAATTTTCAGGGTGTAATCATTATGCCACACATTTCAACAAGATACATTTTGTTTTGTTTAAAATTCTTTTTACTATATTTGTATTATACACTTCAATCAATACTGGGCATTACATTGGTTACTTGCTGGGGGACAGAGGATACTCTTATCTGCCTTATATGAGGACACCCTATTCTGCACTCAGCCTGACCCAGAGGAACCCTCAATAACCCAAGCAGACCAAAGAGATGATACATGATACATGATTTGTCAAAAAAATATGTTTAATTAAATAGTTTGGACTGAAGCACTATTCATTTATTTATTTCCTGAAATAAAATGAATGATCTTTTTTTTTTTACATTGCTTTATACACACCTTTCAATGTGTAAAATATTTTCTTCCTATACATTTCTCACCTTAAGGTGATGCTCCATTATTTTTATTTCAAGCTTTGCTTTTTTTTAATGGCTAGTGTTTTCTTTAAGCAGTATAAGGTCCATCTCCGTGTGACTTTATTTGTCTTTGAAGATGGACCTTATACAGCTACTTTAGAATTAAAATAAATAAATAAAAGATTGGTCTGATACAATAGTGAAATTCAAATATGAAAAACTGCAGACAAGTTCTTACACTGCTTGTTAATTGAGGTAGAAGGAACCTCATCTCCATGTAAAACAAAAAGCATAAAAATAATTTAAAAATACCTGACAACAATCACTTACAACTGTGACAGATTGTGTGGTTTAAGGTCCAATAATAAACCACTGATTGCCCTTTATTAAAGGACAGAGCATCTCCTCAGAGTTATCTGGTGGCCCACACCAGTTAGACAGGCCTCAGCCTCCTTTCTATTAGCTACATGACAGAAAGAATATTCTAGATTTTTAATACATAGCTCCAGTAATAAAGTTCTTCTTTAGACTTAGACTTGTGTTAGACTTGTTTAAACTCATTTAGACTTGCTAGACTCGTGTTAGAGTCATGTGGACTTCTGATGCTGTTTGACTGCAGAACAACCAACACATCTCAATAAAAAATTCTGCTTGAAACGAGTCTCCTGGTTTGGGTTCTCATATTTCCAACAACTTGGTGCCTTGACCTGGATAGAGACTGAAATCGCCCAATTCTCAACAATTTGCAGCAGCAACACGGTTAGAGACTAAAATCCCTTTGAATCCAGTTTGAAACTTCAAGCTCAAGGAATATCAGACTTCACTCCAGATGAAATCTTTTCAGCTAAATTGCAATTTGAAGTCACTCAGCAGATGTCACAAATTCTCAACTATTTGGTGACTGCAACCCTGATGGACTTTGAATCTACCTGAATTCAGTTTGAAACTTCAAGCTCAACAAAGATCAGACTTCCCCAGACTTCTTTTCAGATCAACCTTAAGATCAAACATGGTGAGTTTCACTCTATCAAAAGGTCCATACAGACCAGTATATATTTGGTTATTCTCTGCTCCATCAGAAAAGCAGGGAAATTAAGCATTACATGCTATTTTTGTTTATCCTCTGTTGAGCCAAAGAAATGTATTGATACAAGCTAATTTTTTGTTGTACCTTGTTCACTCAGGGAGTTTTAGCATTATGTGCTAACATTGTTACTTTCTGTTTTGGCAGAGAAGAAATTATTTATTACTCTTATTAAATTAGAAATTACTCATCAGAAAAGTTTTTAGTATTTTTACTTTGTGTTAAAAATCAAAAATTGTTCAGGAAGAATACTAGACTGATTCCCACAACTGAAAAAGGTGGTGTAGCGACTCCTTTATGGTCAGATCAGGATTTTAAATCACTGCTAGGACACCACATGGACTCAATAATAACAGAGACAGACTAAATTTGACTAAGAAATTTGGCATTCACCCAGATAATGTTTGGACATTAGAATAATGAAAGAAACTGCTTTGTGCATGTATTTGCAAGAATGCTTCTGCCCCAAAGAATTTGGTTTAACTCTAGCTACAAAACAAGCTAAGGCTAAATCAGAACTAGAGAAACAGATCCAAGAGCTCTGTGCTAAGATAACCTCATTGACAAAACAATTGAACCTCAAGAAATCAAAAACATTGAAGAAGACATTGAAGAAGGTAGTCAGCCTGATAAAAATTTACCTGACTTACAAACTGTCTTTGAAACAGATGCTTCCATCCAGTCAGTTGATGTGCTTGTAGGTTCAGTGGAGGTTTGTGGTGCTAGGAGAAGATCTAAGGAAATTGAGAGAACTGAAAGTTTTCATAACAACACCTCTGTTGTTCAAATACAAACAGTTTCCAGAAGATTAGTGCCTAAAGATATAGACAGGCTGTCTCAGAGCTTACCTTCAGCACGCACAATTTTTTCTGAGTTTGGAGTTTGAAACATGCCAGTAAAGACGATTTGAGAGACGGCATTTAGAAAACTCTAAAAAACATTGTTGGCCCAAAGCTCGACAGGTCAAAAGTGACTTGTTGTGTGCAAAGGAAAGATGAAACTGTCAGTGAATTCACTGAGAGATTTTGTCAATCAGCTGTGACTTACAGTTGAATAGCTCATGATTCTGACAGTGTGCTAAATGATAAGGGACCCCTAGTCTGCATCTGGTCAGATGGGCTTGCAGCTGACTACAGAAGGCTTGGCTTGGCCATTTCTAAATGTAACCTGGTCTACCACCACTCTCAGAAATAATCTTGACAGTTTAGTTTTGTGGGAAAGAGACTCTGATGTCAAAGCTAGAGTCAAAAATGAAGCAGCCGCCACTAAGGTCAACACAGAGAAGGACATTTTAATGAGGAAGTGTAGAAAAATAAGAACTTAAAGAAATGAACAGGGTAAATCAGCTTCTGAACAGTTTGCTAATAACCCTTAACCTACCCCTCCCCTAATCAATAAACCCATTGAGCTGCTTACAGAGGTCATAACCATTTTGGGCAGTGACTTAATAGTCCTGTTGGTTTAAAATTAAGATGAAAGAGTGTAAGGATGGCTAAGTCTCTCCATAATATCAAACCCTAAAAACTGTTATGGAATTCCACGAGGCAAGACCACGAGATTTGTCAGGCACTAAAACAATAAACTTTCTAATCTGAGAAGAAGATCAGCTAGTTGTTCAACTGTCTCAGTCACCCACCCTGAGCCCCCCTCTCTGCCCTCTACTAACACCATGCAGCCACAACAACTTCTGCACACGGACACACTGCCGCCTGTGCCCTGCACACTGAGCTCAACACAGATAGACTTTGAAGTATCAGAACAGCTTCAAGACTCAGCACTCAACGATGATCTCCAGGAAAACAGCCAGGACATTATTCAGCAGCCAGTAACTCCAGAGCCACAGCCTCTGTCACCAGACACACTCTCCTTGTCACCGTGCTCGCCTCTCTTGAGGTTTTTCAAAAAAGATGAAGGAACTGGTGTTTGCTGGAACTAAACTCTCACATTCCATTGCTGCAAGCCCCCAGTTAGCAACCAAAATGTGGCAAGCTCCACACCCACCTCTGTTCCCACCTCGCCCTCCACCTGTGAGAGCCACTGCCTTAGCACCAGGGCCCCAACAACCCCCCATCTTCAGCTGGTGAACATAACAACTCTCAGTGATGTGTGTCGGGTGCTCACTTAGATAACAGTATCTTTATCAAATGTTTACAGAACAAGCGGGAATCCAGCGTGCCTGTAGTTTTCTCTAGCCAGATATCTGTTTTGTTATATAGAAAGTCAAAGGCCTTTTCAAGTCGTATAGCAAATCATTTAAATCTAGTGTCTCTTAAATGTAGATCCGAGACTACTGTAGGGAAAATAGTTTAAACTGTTAAGTTAGCACTTTTAAACATCCGATCACTTAACAATAAGTCACTGCTAGTCAACGATTTTAACAACACAAATTACCTGGATTTCATGCTTTTAAATGAAACTTGCCTTGATTACAGTTGTAGTGCAGCAGTCCTAAATGAAGCAGACCCTCCAAACTTCGGAACACAAAAAGCACCCTGGAGAAACTTAGCAGCACAAATGATGAAAAGCTGAGCGCATGTGGAGGAAGATACCTCTTTGCAAGGGTAGAGAGACTCACAACTGTTGGTTGTGAGTAATTCAACATCAACAACAATGATGGTAAAATCTTAGAAGAGATCATACAGATTATGAAAACATCAGCATGCAGTCTTGACACACTCCGCACATTATTCTTCAAAACGGTGTTTAACTGTCTAGAAATGGATCTCATGAAAGTGGTAAATGCTTTACTTCTTTCGGGGACTTTTCCAAACTCACTTAAAACTGCAGTTGTTAAAACTCTTAAAAAAGAGCAACCTTGATAACATCCTATGGAGCAATTACAGGCCAATTTCAAATCAGCCTTTCATTGTCAAAATCATTGAAAAAGTTGTTTTTAACCAGGTATGTTTAGAAAATTCTCAATCTGGTTTCCGAGCACATCATAGTACAGAGAGTGCCCTTATAAAGATAATCAATGATATTCGCCTAAATATGGATTTAGGCAAACTAACAGTGCTGGTATTGCTTGGGTTAACACGTACTTGTGTGCAAGATACATCATCTAGATGCACTGGGACGCAACGTCAGTGATGTATCCTGGGGTCATTGGGTGTTTCGGGTCTTTCAACATCAGACACTCTCACCCAGGTGACCCAGCTGAGGTTGATCAGACCCCAGCTTGCATCCCAGTAGCCATCACCCACGGATCAGCTCTCTTTATCCATAGCCATCTTGTGGCTTTCTCTGCACCTTCACAAATGGACTTAATGGCCCTCTTCTTAGCTGTTACTGCTAGGCCTAAGTGGTTGAAGACTTAACATAGTGAACGCCCTGCAAACCTTCTACAGCTCTGGTACTTTAGGCGTTTCATTTGCCTCTTCCATCCAGGGCACTGTGAGTTCAAGAAAAATCAACTGTCCTTTTGCCTCAGAAATGATAATTATGTCTGGTCGGAGTGATATTGTAACTATGTGCTGTGGGAACTTTAACTGCTTCCCCAGGTCAACTAGCAACTTCCAGTCAGGGGCTGAGTAGAGGAGGCCCGACCTTTGTCCTTTGCAGTTGGCAGGGTTCCTCCCCAGCTTTCATAAAGTCAATCCTCCTTTTCGAGGCAAGATGGTACCTACCAGAGATGATGGCATTGCATATGCTTTCTGCCACCGCCTTCAATACTTGGTCATGCCGCCAACGGTAGCGCCCTTCTGCCAGGGCCTTTGGACAACTGCTCAACAGGTGTTGTAATGATCCCCTACCAGAGCATAACTGGCAAGCTGGAGTCTCAATCTTGCCCCACACACGAAGGTTGAGTGGTAGTGTATCGTACACAGCCTGGATGAGGAATCGGATGTGCTGGAAGTCTGGAAGAAAAATTATGTTTTTCCAGGTGATCTTACATTGTAGGCTACCCTCCCACTTTGTCCATGCCCCCTGCTGCCTCAGCTGCCAGCTCGAACTTCTTCCTGGATTAGCTGGTGTCTTTCCTTTCCTCTGGCCTTGCCCATTAGGGTCTTTGGGAAAAATGCCAAGCCAGCTCTCCCTGTTGCCAGTGTGCCAACCAACTCTTTCTGCCTGAGGCGTGACTCCGCCACCTCCACTGCTCTCTCCGCCCTCCACTTCCTCCCTGTTCTCACCTCAATGCCAGCTCCTAACACATTCTGATCCCAGAATCTCTGTACTGCAGGGCTTCTCTTGTGCGTGCCACCTTAATTTCTTCAGTGAGTGCATTGAAAGGTAGCTGTAAGATGTTACTAATCCCATAGAGGGCTGCACTGCTGAGACTGCAGGGAAGGCCTTGCCATCTGCGCAGAAAGCTTGTGATTTTTCTTTCCAGGTACTCTACTGTTGACATAGGGACTGAATAAACCAGCATAGGCCACAAGATGCATGGTAAGATGGAGTGCTAGTAGATCCAGTCTTTAAATCGGCCTGGCAGTCCTGACTTGTCGACCTTGGTCAGCCAACTTTCCAACTCTTTGCTGGACTTCTGGATGGCGGTGGTGTCTTTCAGAGATGCGTTAAACTTAATCTCTAAAGGATGTTTAGACAATTTTCAATCTGGTTTCCGAACACATCATAGTAAAGAGAAAAAGATATTCGCCTAAATACGCATTCAGGCAAATGAACAGTGCTGGTATTGCTTTATATCAGTGCTGCATTTGACACTGTTGATCACAGCATCACAGTTCAGTTCTGGCACCTCTCCTGTTCAGCCTTTATATGCTCCCACTGAGCCAAATAATGAGAAAGAACCAAATCTCTTATCACAGCTATGCTGATGACACTCAGGCCCCGTTTACGCTAATATGTTTTTGTTTTAAAACAGTGTTTTAGAACGAAAATGATCCATGTCCACACTGGCGTTGAATCTAGCGTTTCTGAAAAGCTCTCCATCCACACTACACTGCTGAAAATGCACATCAAGTGACCACACACACTCTCTGCTTCAGCGTATTCTCGCGTCTGAGCTCCAGGCAGTCAGTGGGAGCTCTGAGCACACCTGCCCGGCTGACAGCAGCCGAATGTTGGCCAGTCCATCCCGAATCTCACGCTGGATCTCATCTCTCTATGGTTGTTAAACGCAATGAATAATTAATCTTGTGTAGTAGACCTATATTTAATGAGTTGGTTATTTAAATCTATTAGCCTATTTCATATTTTTCAATGAAAATCGT
The DNA here is from genome assembly GCA_903798115.1 of Danio jaintianensis. Lineage (NCBI taxonomy): Eukaryota > Metazoa > Chordata > Actinopteri > Cypriniformes > Danionidae > Danio > Danio jaintianensis. The sequence continues at coordinate 1,507,784 of CAIGQV010017323.1, read as the reverse complement.
AGGAGGCAGGTTTTGTTATAAATTTGCATACAGTGAAGATGACGGTCATAGAAATATATACAGGATGCCTTAACATTTTTGATGTCGTTTATGTTTAAGTTGTTAATATAAAATTTAAAAGAGACAGTGCTTTATGTCATGTTTTCATTTTATTGTTAAAATAGTCAGGGTGAATGATGTTATAAAAGTACACTGCCATTACATTTGAAGATTTACCCGACGTGTCCTCACGTCCTCAGGAGTTCGTTATAAACTTGCAAACTTACAAGGAAAGGATGCAAGTCTGAACTTTGTGTACTTAATATTGACAAAAAGCCCCATTCAGGTAGCATGAATGTCTGCAGCCACGCCTCCGTTTTCAGATGTTTCCATTTTCCCCCATCCACACTGACACAGAGCAGCAGCATTTTAAAATGTAAACGGCCTGTACAGCATTTCCAAAACGCTCTGTTTTTGGGGCTTGAAAACTTCGGGGTAGTGTGTATGGAAGGTGTAACCATAGCATATCTTATGCGTTTTAAAATGAAAACGTATTAGTGTAAATGGGGCCTCAGATCTACTTAGCCTTTTTGCCTAATGACTACTGCCCCATTGACACCCTCTACCCTCTGCCAATGCATTAAAGAAATAAACAGTTGGATGTGCCAAAACTTTCATCAGTTAAACAAAGAGAAAACCGAACTCATTGCATTCGGGAACAGAGATGAGGTTCTCAAGGTGAATGCATACCTTGGCTTTTTTGTCAAACAACAAAAAATAAGGTCAAGAATCTTGGTGTTATTCTGGAGTCAGATCTGAGTTTTAGTAGTCATGTCAAAGCAGTAACTAAATCAGCATACTATCATCTAAAAAACATTGCAAGAATTAGATGCTTTGTTTCCATTGAGGATGTAGAGAAACTTGTTCATGCTTTTTTCACCAGCAGGGTGGATTACTGTAACGGCCTCCTCACCAGCCTTCCCAAAAAGACAGTCAGACAGTTAAAGCTCATCCAGAACACTATTGCCAGGATTCTGACCAGAACCAGAAAATCAGAGCACATCACACCTGTCCTCAGGTCTTTACACTGGCTCCCAGTTACATTCAGAATAGATTTTAAAGTATTATTACTTGTCTATAAATCACCAAATGACCTAGGACCTCAATACATTACAGATATGCTCACTGAATACAAACCTAACAGATCGCTCAGATCTTTAGGATAAAATAAATTAGAAATTCCAAGAGTTCAATCAAAGCAGGGTGAATCCGTCTTCAGCTACTGTGCCCCTGCTGCTGGAATCAGCTTCCTGAAATAATCAGATGAGCTCCAACATTAGGCACATTCAAATCAAGACTAAAAACACATCTGTTTAGCTGTGCCTTTGAACTTTAAATGAAACACACTACAGAAGGGAAGTGGCACAGCTGACTGAATGGCGTGCCACTAACAACCTCTCCCTTAATGTAGAAAAGACAAAGGAGGTTGTGATGGACTTCAGGAGAAACTCCATTGACCACCCCCACTGAGCATTGACAGCTCGACTGTCGAGAGAGTCAGCAGCACTAAATGCCTGGGGTTCCACATTACAGAGGATCTCACCTGGACTACCAACACCACATCACTCTCCAAGAAGGCACAACAACGCCTACACTTTCTCTGCCATCTGAAAAGGGAAAGGCTCCTTCCACTCATCCTCACCACTTTCTACAGGGGAACCATTGAGAGCGTGCTGACCAGCTGCATCACTGTCTGGTACGGGAGCTGCAGTGCTGCTGACCACAAGACCCTACAGCACACAGTAAACACAGCCGAAAAGATCATTGGTGCCCTTCTACCCTCCATTCAGGACATTTTCCTCTCATGGTGCTCCAGCAAAGCTAGCAGTATTGTGAAAGACTCTACCCATCCCTTCCACATTATCTTCCAGCTGCTGCCATCAAGAAGAAGGTTTCGAAGTATTAGAGCCTGCACGGCTAGACTACTCAACAGCTTCTTCCCACAGGCTGTTAGAGCCCTCAACTCCAGTCAATTTACCCCCCCCCCCCTCTGGAATCTCATACAACTTTAACCTTTGTCTTCAGGCAAAGTCTCAAATGGCTGATTGAATGAACACCTATGCATCTGAAAGGGCACAATTATGTTGATGAGATCAGGGTTCAGGAAATGCCATTTACCTTGCTAACTCCAATACCTCATTTGCATTCTTTGTTTAGTCAACTCCACCTATAAACTCTGCTCCCTCCTAATATATATATATATATATATATATATATATATATATATATATATATA
>CAIGQV010017323.1:1460290-1477936 GCA_903798115.1 Danio jaintianensis | reverse complement strand
ACACACACACACACACACACACACACATATACACATACATACATATATATATATATATATATATATATATATATATATATATACACATATACATACACGCATATATACACACATGTCTTTGGATTGTGGGCAAAGCCGGAGCACCCGGAGGAAACCCACACCAGCCCACACCAACACTGGGAGAACATGCAAACACCACACAGAAATGCCAACACATATACATATATACACACATATACATATATACACATATACATATATATACACATATACATATATACACACATATACATATATACACATATACATATATATACACATATACATTATATATACACATATACATTATATATATATATATATATACATATATATATGTTGGCATTTCTGTGTGGTGTTTGCATGTTCTCCCCGTGTTGGTGTGGGTTTCCTCCGGGTGCTCCGGCTTCGCCCACAATCCAAAGACGTGCTTTAAGTGAATTGAATAAACTAAATTGGCCATAGTGTATGTGTGTGTGTGTGTGTGTGTGTGTGTGTGTGTGTGTGTGTGTGTGTGTGTGTGTGTGTGTGAATGAGTGTGTATGGGTCTTTCATAGTACTGGGTTGCAGCTGGAAGGGCATCCGCTGTGTAAGAACATATGCTGGAATAGTTAATTTTGCTGTGGCGACCCCTCATAAATAACGGACTAAGACAAAGAAAAATGAATGAACATTAAAATAACCTCTTCATATTACCCTTTTAAAATATAAGACTGTTAAGAGATGTGGCAATTTTACTGGCCATGCAATGGATGAAAACACAATAAAGAGATATAGTACTATGTTCCAACTTATTATCTGCTTTAGATGGTTTTTACAGTGATTTTTTTTTTTTTTACAGTCTCCAAGACAAGACTTTATGTATGGAATTTGTACAAAATCTATACTAAAGTGAAAGAGAAACAAAAGGTTATGAATACCTATTCATGTACAGTAGAGGTGAATGAGCTGGCAGAGAAGCTGACTTAAACTTGCTCTGAGAAATGCTGTTGCTGTCAAACATTGTTTACTTCACTAAGTCAGTTTAATGGTAAGAGGATTGATCGAATAGGCCTGTCGATAGAAGGTTTGCGAAGAAATGTCATGCTCCCTTTTAAAAGTATTTTGCAGTATTTTCAAAACACAAAATACAGTATTTTATTTTGATACATTTTTGGCTGCTGTATTTTGTAGTTTATTTTGATACTCGTAAAACTGAGGTATTTTGTATTTTATTTTAAAATACATTTCAATGTATTTTTGCCCAACCCTGGTCATTTCTATAAATACTAAAAAGCAGAGGTCCTAAAATAGATCCCTCCCATTTTAGTTGGTTTAATTGTAGATTTAAAATTATTAACCTGGACACACTGGCGCTGATCACTTAAATAAGATTTTATCCAGTTCTGTGTTTGATTTGAAAAATCATAACTATTTAGTTTAAGTAAAATATCATGGTTTACAGTGTCAAATACCTTACGTAAATCAAGAAAGGCTGCTTATCCAAGTTGGTCTTTATCATTTCTAAAAAGTAACAGCAAGCTGTCTCTGTTGAATGTTTATTTCTAAAACCAAACTGCATTGGATATAAAAGAGAACTTCTATCTAATTGAGCCATAAGTTCCTCTGCAACAACTTTTTCAAGCACTTTAGAGACAACTGGTAGAATGCTTATAGGCCGATAACTACTGATTTGCTGTTTGTCACCTGATTTAAATATAGGTGTTTTTATTGCTGATTTTAAAGCAACAGGAAAAATGCTGTCATTTATAGATTTATCATTTATGTGAGAGGAAAACCTAAAATATCTTTATATGTTTTTAGAAAAGCAGTATCAAGGCCATAAACATCTTTTGCTTTACTATTATTCAAGGTGGAAATAATTTTTTGAACATTTATTTAATCTCTGGGACCCAAATAAAAAAAAAATATTGGTTAAAATACTGGAAAATGTTCAGAAAGTTTCTGAACAGTTTAAGAAATATTCATTCAAATTAGTTGCAATATCTACAGAATCATCAACAATATGTTCATTTAGTTTATGATGTATATCCTCTGCTTTAAATCCCACAGAGTACTTGTAAGCCAAGTACTCTCGTGGTTTTCTACTCGTGTTTTTTGTATATTTAATTAAAATATTATTTAAAATAAACAGTAAATCCTGAAATCCCTCTTCACATGATTTATTTTCAGTAATGGTTTCCCAATTTGTTTGCCTTATATCATTTTTAACATTCAGTAGGTCTTTTTTTGGAATAAACGCTATACATACTTTACTCTTAACTGGATTTTGTTTCCTATATCAAGCTTTAGTCAATTTTCTAGCTACAAGGGTAAGATTGTGATCGAACAGTCCAGTAATTAGATTATATATTTTGTTTATTCTCTCTGGTTTAGTAAGGTTTGTGATGATTTTGTTATCCATATTGACTTTTCTACCAATTGTGTCATTTTAAAAGATTCAGTTATTTCCTTAAGTTGTTTTCTTTGTGTTTTGTCTAACCAATTTAAATTATAGTCACCCATCGAAAAATTTATTTGTGGCATTTGGGGGTCGATAAATCACCAAAACAACAAAAGACATTTCAGGGGACAGGTTGATAGTAATCCCCACACATTCAAGATTGTCACCAGTGTCCATTTGTTTGCTTTAAAGACTGTCTTTGACATACATTAAAACCCTGCCCCCTTTTCCCTTTATTTCTATCATATCTATACATCTTGTATCCCGGAGTTGCTCAGTCTTTGAGACAATGCTGCGGATGTTTAAATGTCATAGTTTAAATATGTTAATAGATGTTCAAGTTGCTCAGTCTTTGAGACAATGCTGCGGATGTTTAAATGTAGTCCTAAGATGCCTTTTGGCTTTGTTTTCGGATTCCATAGGACAGCAGCGTGATTTACAGTCTGAGACATTTTGGTTTTATACTGTTTAATAGATGCGGTCATAGGTACAGTTGATGTTTTTAAACAAAGCCCAGTTTCTAACATTTACTATATGCAGTTGTACGATTACTTTGTAGTGCCATGCGGGAAACGTCACAAGAGTTTGTCACCAATGTCTCTGCGAGTTGAGAAGTAGCATCTGATTGTGAAGAAATCACTTGCACTGCATAATCCACAGGCCCGGGGTTTACAAGAATGTCCCCACACAACAACAGCACAGTGCAGAGAAAGACTGTATATCTGCGATCATTTGATATCGGTGTCGCTCTCAAACCACGGCGGTCACACAGTGCAGGTCGAACCGATGCTTGTCCATAATGTAAAACATTGGAATATATGACATATTGGCACCACGAGTCAAGTCATACAACAGCATTTGAAGTAATGGCGATGGGAGAAGAGTGTTCACAAGTGACAAACCTATTGCCCCACAGCTGTGTTAGTATAATGACCAACACATACAGAGACAGAGGGATCAGATGTAATAAAGTCTCTGTTTTAGTATTTTTAATGTACATATTCTAGAAAACCATCCAGTTTTATTTTCAGGCGGTCTCCTATTTTGTTTAAAGAGAGGCAAAGTAGCAGCACCTGCCGAGCTGCAACCCGCAGCCGCCATCTTTTTCTTGAAGTTGGCCTTTCTAGACACCATCAGGCTCCCATCATGTCAAAGGTTTAGAGGATGAAAAGTTATTTTCAATATTAACACAAAACATCTATTTGACAAATAAGATCTAAACCAATCAAGAGCAGAACCCTGAATGCAAACCATCTGTTCAAGGCAAGAAATAAGTATCTTATGGTCTATAGTGTCAAAAGCTAAAATAAGGTCACAAAGCAAAAAGGATCACAGAGTGCCCTGAGTCCCTAAATAACAAAATGTCATTCATTACTCGATATGCCTTACGATATGCCTTAAAACCTGATTGAAAAACCTTATGAAGAGAATTAACATTTACATTTAACCATTTATCAGACTCTTTTGTCCAAAGCGACTTACAAATAAGGAGGCATTCAGCGCTTCAACAAGAAGAGGCAATACACAAAAGAAGTGCTAGTTATACAAAGTAACTTGTTTGTGCTCAGAAAATTTAGCGCTAGAGTAAGAGTGTTTTTTTATTTTAGGGAGAGGGAGTAGGAGAGAAAGTGCTTCTACAGGTGGTCTTGGTTTTATTGGGTTAAGGTGCTCGCAGAAGAGATGGGTTTTTAGTTGTCGTTTGAAGGATGCCAGTGAACTCACAGTCATTCTACCAGCGTGGAACATTACAAAACCTTTTGTTCAAAGTGATTTATAGCCTCTCTGCGACGGTACCACATGGTGGCGACCGGAGGCTCCTGGAGGGGATGTAGACCTTCACGAGCAGATGGAGGTAAGAGGGTGCAGTGTCTGTGGCTGCCTGTAAGCAAGCTTTTAAAAATTTAGCTAGATAATTAAGAAGAGCCATCAAATCTATGGGACCGCCAGGAAACAATAGATGAGTTGCTTATTTCATATATAAAAGTGATCCCAAAAGTTACCTTTTTATGATCTGAAAATGTCATTGTCTAATGCAATATTGCAAACTGACAGACCATATGACAGAACACAATCCAGTATTTGCTCATTGTTGTGAGTGGGCCTTTGCACATGCTGTGTCAAATTAAGAGTGTCAAAAATATTCAAGTAATCATTTGCTAGATTATTAGTTGGGCAGCAAACATGGATATCAAAATCACCCAAATTTTGATCAAATCAAAATTGATAAAATTTTGAGAAAAATCTAATCTGGGTAAAAAAAAATTGCTCATCAAGTCCCCAAACTGTTTAGGAACTGTTGCTCCTGAAGTCTATTACAACCTCCTTTGTCTATTCCACATTGAGGGACAGGCTGCTAGTGCCACACCATTCGGAAAGCTGTGCCACTTCATCTCTGTAGTGCATTTCATCATTTCTGCTAATGAGACCTACCACCAGCTGAACTTGACAATGCAGTCTTGAGTCAGCAGCATGAAGAGCAGCAAGCTGAGCATAGAGCCTTGTAGGGCACCTGTGGTCCGTGTGGTAGTGCTCGAGGTGTTGTGGCCAACACGGATTGACTGTTATTATCCTGCATCTTCCAGTTAGAAAGTCCAGGACATAATTGCAGAGGGACGAGTTAAGGCACAACAGATTTGGTTTATTGATGAGCTTTTGTAGGATTAATGTGTTGAATGCTGAGCTGAAGTCGATAAACAGCATTCTAACAAGAGTCTAACAAGAGCCAGGTGGAGGGCGAATTAAATTGCATCATCCGTAGAGCAGTTTGGATGGTATGTGTAAGTGTGTTAAGGAGGCTGGTCTAGATATTGTGCATGACTAACCTCTCAAAGCACTTTATCACATTTGGAGTCATGCTATGGGATGGTTAGTCTCGCATAGCCAGACCTCAGACTGACGGCTAAAGGTCTGGGAGTTTTGGCCACTTTGAATGGTCAAAGACAGCACACTGTTATTTGACTGACAGGTTAACCAACCAATCCAGTTTTGTTTTGTGCTGCACCATGTTTGTTTTGTGTCCATGTCCTCAGAATCGCATCAATATTCTAAATCATCTGTCAGCAAAACATATAGGAAATTAGGACATGTAGACTTTGAGATTCATTCATTATTTTGGTGATGCATTTCTACATGATATAGATCATGCAGACTGAGGTGACTGAGGCTGCTGCACACTCCCAGAAATCCTGTATATTTAAACCAATCAGAGGACAACTGAGCATCTGCAAAAGTTTTTCCAGAAAAGTGTGCTGTTTGCATCAGACATTTAACCAAAGGTCCGTGGTCGGTGCTTGGCATGACGTCTGAGGCTGAGACTATAGGACGATACTCGTCTAAACAGGACACAGATGATTTCCTTGGTACTGGTAGCATTGTTGTGAACATCAGACACGTGGGGACGACTGCTTAAGTGAGGTGTTAAAAGATATCTGTTAGGATATCTGTCAGCCTTTCAGTACAAGGCCAGGTATGTTGTTAGGATCTGCTGCCTTGAATGGGTTAATTCTAGATCTGGTCTTCCTCACATTGGCTGGAGACAGACAGAGCACCTGCTCGTTTGGGAAGTGAGGGTAGTTTTTGTGCAGGTGTGTCACTCTGCATATTAAAACATGAATAAAAGTGGTTTAGTGCATCTGGGATGTGTCATCATCACAGGTATGTGGCAGAGGCTTGCAGTCAGTGATGAACTGAATGGCTTGTCACAGGTTTCATATGTCTCTACTGTCAGTAAAATTATTATTGATTTTTTGAGCATATGATTGATGCTTTAGGTTTCAGTAAAGACAAACACACAACAGTCCCTTGCTTCAAGCTGTGCAGATCTGCTGGATTATTTTGGATTATGTCCAGTTTATTTTCCAGCGAGCATACATTTAAGAGCATGAGTGCTAGAAGAGCTGGTCTGGCGCAGTTAGCCCTTAGTCTAGCTCATAATACATCCACGCTTAATGTGCTTCTGTCCTCTCACACCACTTGTGATGCTGCCTTGTGCAGGTAGCACCTGTTGCTGAGGGAGCGGTCTCGAGTATTTGCTTCAACAGTAAACAAAGGCCTAGTAGCTGCTCAGTGGGAACTGGGTGTTGACATTTGTAAGCGCCACAGATTTCCAAAAGGCTTCATTCATAGATGTATTTCTTGGCTGTTTTCTTATGGATTTGCAATAGATTGACACTATTTGAGGATTAACAGACAACATTAAAAGACAAAAAAAACAAAAAACAAAAAAAACAGTAGTAGTTAAGTAGCCACTGCATCTGACCACGCCGCTATTTTGGATCGAAATATGTATATTAGATGTAAAAAAAAAAGGCTATTAGATCCCATTCCAACTAAATTACTGAAATTGTTACTTAGTAGTTGGAGAAAATCTTTTTAATATTATCCACTCTTCTTTATCTCTAGGCCTTGTTCCAAACCCTTTCGAGCTAGCTGTTATTAAGCCTCTTATTAAGAAACTACAGCTTGATCCCAACAACTTATCTTATTATAGGCCTATATCAAATCTTCCATTTATGTTTAAAATATTAGTGTCATAAGGGGGGCATGGTCAAACGGTAGAAAATTAGGTCAAATGCATTCCTAACATTTGGGATGGAGAGACAGCATTTAATGAGTGTCCAAGAAGTGACAAGGGAAAGAGAGAGCGGAGCCTGGGAGCTACCCTTTATGCTTGTTTTGTTTGTTCTGTTTATAAGAATAATTTAAAAAAAAAAAAGAATACTTGAGTCACCAATCCTTCTTCCTCACCCACAATATTTGAACTTGTTACAATAAGAACAACGTATGCTCCTTTTTACAGATGAACAATGTATTTGAAATGTTTCAGGCAGGTTTCAGTTTTCATCATTGCATAGAAACTGCTCTAATGAAAATACTAATGGTTTACTCTTAGCTGCTGACCGAGGCTGCATCTCGCTACTAGTTTTACTAGACCTAATTGCTGCATTTGACACTATAGATCATGGTATCCTCATAGATCATCTAAATTATACAGTTCTTGGGGGCAGGAATTTTGTTTTTAAGTAATTAAGTCATCATTTTTTAAGTTTAAGTGATAGCTACCAGTTTGTAAATATAAACAAACAACTATCAAAAGACCAGTAAAGTATGGAGTGCCTCAAGGATTGGTTTTAAGCCCTGTGGTCATCAGCGGTAAAACCAGGAACTTGTGGAAATTCAGTTGTGGAAATTAACTTTTAATATGAACAAATGCTGCAGCCAGTTAAAGCCTTACTTTAACTATGCCCCTTTTGTTTAAGCTTATCAGTTAAGAGTGGCAATGGAGACAGTGAAGAATCATCTCTCCTTTGTTCTTCTGAAGAACAAAGGTGTTAAGAGGTCACAACTTGCAGAATGGGTTCTTGATCTAATCAACATTTTCCTTCTAATCAGCATTCTCTCAGACACAAAGAGACACACATGGATTACAATATTTCCATCTTACGAAGTGAACACAAAATTTCGCTTCATATACCTGTAGATTCAAATAATCATGTATTTATTTAATATGCACTGTTTGAAATACTCTACTGTATGAAACTTTGCTTATTGATGTTTATATATGAATTGCTTAGGTAGAGATCAACATTACATAGTGAGGTTTAGTCTTTATGTTCTCAGCACAACGTTATGGGTAAACTAGAAGTGGTATGGAAAGTGAATTATGCATAGGAAAATATTTAAGACTTTTAAATATAAAACAGTTTAAATGTAGACTACAACTATGAAAATGTCGGTCACACTATGGGTAACACCCTCCAGTGACTACCTTACAGCATCATCCAATCACAATGCTGGATTTAAAAGGCACCTTAAAAGGCATCTTTTCAATCCCACCTTCCAAGGAAAGGATAAAACCTTCTCTCAAAGAACACACCACTGTATGTCTGCAAGGAGAAACAAAGAACTCTCTGCACGTCTTAGGTTATCCGAATTCCTCAAAGACTTCCGAACTTTTCAGAACTTTGCTGCATGTTCCAGCAAGGATTTTGTGGTGGTTGGATTTACAGTGCTTTTTCCAAGGTGTCTGAAACCATCACTTCAGGACCACCACCTCCAGAAATCTGCGTGTTCCAGATTTGAGGACCTCTCCCTTCAAGTATAAAGACGTCAGTGTCCTCCTGACATCATCACCACCACCTCCAGAAATCTGCATGTTCCAGATTTGAGGACCTCTACCTTAAAGGATAAACATGTTGGCATGTCCCGACATCAGAACCACCACCTCCAGAAATCTCCAGATTTCTTCTTCTCAAAGCTCAAAAGACTGGAGGGCTTGTTCCATGCATCAAGACCTGCAGGAAGATCCAACTTCTTCCAATAACTGAATCAACAGCAGAAGCGTACATATATCACTTTCCAAACTTCTGAAGCCTGAGACATTGACACTGTGTTTCAGTAGAAGATATTCTAATTAATTAGAAGTTTATAACTGATATTCATTAATAACAAAAACTTCCTCAGTTGTTTGTTATGTTAGAATAAGTGTTACCTTATTAGATTCTAACTTGTCTTTAGAAAAGATAACAGAGTTATTAATCAAAACTCCTCAACTGAATCACCTTCATAATTTATGCCTAAGCACTTCATTTATTTTACATTTAGTAATATTTCTGTTGTTCTTGTGCAATTCTTGTGTTGATAATACAGTAAAAGGCTCTACATGTCAGACAATGTCACTATCCTTCAGAATTGGCCAGATAATAAACTCCTTCAAAATTTGTATAATTTATTTCAACAATCTTTGATTTGATTATTGCCAAAGTTTCTCACTTACAGAAATTACAGTCAGACGCACGTACAGCTTCAAAACAGATATGAACCACTGAGTAATATGGGTGAAGAATCCCCAAATGCAGTTAGACAGAGATCACATGATTCAGAAGCTAATTCTGCATGGAACAGGGGTTCAATGCCAAGCAGACAGCGGCATTCTGCATCTCGGATCAGGACACTGATTGTTGGAGATTCAATAATCAGGAATTTTAGGAGCAGGGCTACAATGACATACTGCTTCCCTTATGCAACAGTTTCTGATATAAACAAAAACTCGAGAACATTTTGAAGCAGCACAAGACTACGAAGTGAATTATTATCCATGTGGGGAAGAACGATATTTGCAAAGAGCAGTCAGAACTGCTCAAGAAAGATTTCTGTGAACTCTTGGAAACAGTTGGAAGATTGAAAATTCAGCCTTTCACCAGTGGACCACTCTCTGCAAAAGGAACAAATGTTTTCAAGGCTTCTTGGTCTAAATACATGGCTGCAGAAAACTGCAACAGGAAAGGACTACATTTTTTTGATAACTTCAATGTCTTTTGGAGTCAAAGACAATTGTTTACAAAAGACATGCTGTGCATAATTCTGCTCCTTCTCAGCCTGCCTACAAATCTGAAGTAGTTCCGCCACTGTCTACGGCAGCTTTAGGATAGCTTGCTCAGGCTCTTCTAAGAGCACAACAAGAACAGGAAAAAACTAATTGTTGGTGCTGTGAGTAGCTACCTTTCCCCTGTAATCCATCACAATGACAAAATAAATTTTGTGAAAGGTAGCATACAAGATAAAGAGATTGATTTTTTGCTTGACACAATTGCAGAAATTACAGTAATTCCTATGAAATTGGCAAAAAATTTAAACATTCCGTACAACAAAACTATACTTTCCTTAACAGGTGTAAGAGGTGAAGATACTGTTTTGTTTGAAACTCCGCCCATAGAGGTACAATTTGGCCCAAAAATTCTGACAACAAAATTGCTTTGTGCTCCATTAAATACAGGTGCAATTCTAGGCATGGGTATACTAAAACAATTACATCTAACTTTAGACATGTCCTCAGAAACAGCTAGCATAAAAAATGTTCAGTGCAAGTTTCTACTGATAAAGCAATCACTCCTGAGTATACTTTCTTACAGAATCATCCTATTTGGGCAAAAGACAAGGATGATTGTGGGCTTTTGACAGGTGTAGAACCAGTTAAATTGATAGGAACTCCACCTCCAGTCACCAAACAATATTCAATAAGTAAGGAAGCTATACAGGGAGTGAAACCTATTATAGAAAAATTACTGAAGCAAGGAGTGCTAGTTAAAACCAACAGTACCTGTAACTCACCCATTTGGCCTATAAAGAAAGCTAATGGAACATGGAGACTCACCATAGACTACAGAGTAACCAATAAACATATTGATAAAAATCACCCCATTAGTAGCAGATCCATCTACAATTTGTAATGGTTTACCACTAGATTGTAAAATTTTAACAGTAATTGATATGTCTAATGGATTCTTTTCTGTACCCTTGCACTCTGACAGCCAGACATGGTTAGCTTTCACAGTTGTCTATGAACAATACAAGTGGACACGGTTACCACAGGGATTTTAAAATTCCCCAACCATTTATCATCAAGCTGTCAGACGTGATTTGTGTGACCCAGAATGTCCAGTCAAAAAGTCTACTATGATTCAGTATGTCGATGATATTTTGATTGCCTCGACTGATCATGAGGTACATAAAACTGATTTTTTATTCATTGTTAGACTATTTGCATAAAAAAGGACATAAATGGAGCTTTCACAAAGCTCAAATTGCTAAAAACCAAGTTACATTTCTGGGTCAAACAATTGGTACAGGAAATAGATCCATTACACAGGATCGAGCAGCTTCAGTCAAAATAATACCTCCACCTACTACAATTAGAGCACTCAGATCATTCTTAGGAACAGCAGGTTACTGTAGACAGTGGATCGAAGACTATGCATCAATTGCCCAGCCACTCTATGACTTATTGAAAAATCAGGTTAAAGATTCTGATACCTTTTGTATGAAAGAAACTCAGCTTAACGCTTTCAATAATTTGAAGAGAGCACTATGTCAAGCTCCAGCATTAGGAATTGCACAATCTGATAGGCCCTTTGTGCTTTGTTCATGAACACTCAGGCTTTATGACAGCATGTTTAATGCAAGATCATGGGGGCAGTTTATTCCCAATTTATTACTATTCTGGTAAACTTGACATAGTCGCTCAAGGTATGGGTCCATGTCTTAGAGCAGTGCAGGCAGTTCATCTAGCTCTTCAGGCTTCAGCAGTAATGGTGTTAGGTCAGACTGTAAATGTAAGATTCCCTCACACAGTGCCTGCACTAATGAATCAAGCAAAAGTCACTTCTGTCCCCTCCTCTCGTTGGGGAAATTGGTTAACGACCCTCACAGCTCCGGACGTTGTTTTACAGCGTGCACCGATCCCAAACCCATCCTCATGTATGATGTCTGCATTGACTGAAGTTGTGTTAGAGGATGAAGGACAAAAGACTCATGATTGTGTTATGCTTGCATATACACCTACAAGTGAAGTAGCAGAAACGCCCATAGAGAATGCAGAATGGGAGTTGTTTGTTGATGGTTCAGCACAAATCATTGAAGGTAACAGACGAGCAGGTTATGCCGTAACTTCCACCACAGAAGTAATAGCTTCAGGTTGTCTTCCAGATCACTTGTCAGCTCAAGCTGCTAACTAGTAGCCTTAACTAGAGCATGCACGCTAGCTTCAGGATCAGTTGTAAATATCTACACTGATTCCAGATTTGCTTTGGGGGTAATTCATGATTTTGGTGTCATCAAAGAAGACAGTTTCTAACTTCTGCCGGATCCCCCATTAAGCATGCTGGATTAGTGAAAGATCTAATGTTTGCCATGAAACTTCCTAAGAAATTGGTGGTGATTAAAGTGAAAGCACATCTCACAGCTAATACAATGGAAGCTAAAGGTAATGCTCTTGCTGATGTAGCTGCTAAACAGGCTTGTTATTATGCTAATGTACAAGTATGTTCAGGTAGTACAGCACAGAAAACAATTCTGCCTCCTGAATGAATCATTGATCTGTACAAAGATGTTCCTTTATATGAAGACTGGACATGGTTAGACAAAGGAGCCACAGTGGATTCATCTGGCTGCTGGACTAAAGAGGGAAAATATGTTGCTCCCGAATCACTGTTGCCATATTTGGCTCAACAAATACACAATTTGGGTCACAGTGGTCCAGCAACCATGAATCACAGGTTCTCAAATCAATGGTGGAATCCAAAATTCAGAAATGTAGCCACCGAAACAGTGAAAAGATGTGTTACATGTCAGAAAAATAATGATGTGCCAGCAGCAACTACAGCAGCAACACATACCCCAGCTCCACCGGGGCCATTTCATCACCTGCAGGTCGATTACATATCATTACCTCCCTGTAAAGGAAAAACTGATGTTTTGATAGTAATAAATAAGTTCTCGAGATGGGTTGAAGCTTATCCAACAGGATGTGCTACAGCTGCACATACTGCTAAATGTCTAATCACTGATTTTATTCTCAGATGGGGATTACCAGATTCCATTGACTCAGATCAGGGTACACACTTCACAGGACAGGTAGTCAAGGAAGTGTGTAAAATGTTGAAGATTAAGTGGAATCTTCACTTCCCCTACAGGCCACAAGCATCAAGACAGGCTGAACGAGCTAAAAGGACAATTAAAACCAGGCTAAGCAAAATGCATCAGGAAGGAGTTTCATGGGTCGAAGCACTTCCAGCGGTACTGTGTAGTATGAGAGCATCACCTAACAGATCAGTAGGACTGAGCCCTCATGAGATTATTACTGGATGCCCAATGCAGATGCCAGGTGTAACTGATCTTAGAAATGCTGATGTACACATTGTCTCAGATGCCCTGATAGCTTACTGTGAAAACCTCACCAAGTGTGTACAGAATGCCAGAGAGAGAGTTGAGTCGTGTTGGCAGAATCCACAGGAAGGTGGACACACAACCATCCAAGGTCAGTGGGTCATGATAAAGTCATTCAGAAACAAGCCATTAGAGCCTAAATGGCATGGACCACATCAAGTGATGTTGATTACAGCAGCTGCAGTGTTGTGTCAGGGAAGAAAAACTTGGACACATGTCTCACATTGTAAGGTTGTTCCACCACCTACAGGGATAGGATAGGACACACGGAACAGTGGGGTGCCCAGAGAAGAACTGATCCATTAAGGATTGGGGGCCACCCCTCCCCTGTGTGAAGACGCCCCAAATAGGTCCTCCCCATTTATTAGTCCATCCTTACCTCACTGTTATTTAGGTGTCATGGGAATTAAGAAATAGGGAAAGAAGGAATAACTATAGCAGAATTAGATTGAACAGAGGATACAAAACTAGTGTTTGCATTTTTTTTTAAATTTTATTTTACCTTTTTTCTTTTTGCAACAAATACTGTTTTGTCGCCTTTTGTTTTCTTTCTTATTCTGTGCAGACACAATGTGTTGTCCTGAGAGCCATAGACACCAACATTCTCACCTGCAAGTCCAGTCACAACCTTCAAGAGACAACTGGACCCACTGCTAAACCAACCGTCACAGAAGAACACACAACGCAGAGAACTACATACAAGAACTTCAGTCATCCATCAATATGATCAAGATTGCCGTAATAGTGATCATCATGAACATTGCACAAGCCATAGACTCACGAAGCAACAAATTCTTAGAGCTGATAAATATGTCAAGAAATGCCTTGTTTGCTGGAAAGAACATCTGCATGCCACACCCACCTTCAGTAGGAGCAGGAATCCCCTGGGTGGCACACCCCATCTCCAGCTGTGACACATGCACCTTATTTACAGTTCATACCAGTGGAATATACAACAAGAGTACATGTCTTCTCCATGTTGCATTCCTGGATTACCATCCTGCAACCTAACTTCAGCAACTCCCATCATGACAGATCTACTACTGCCAATGACTTTTTCCTGGTGCGTGGAAAATTATGCTCCATCCTCAACTCCACTGGGTAAAATTCTTCGTGAACATTGCAACTTTGTAATTGAAATGAGAACAGGATCCCATGTGGACATTACTCCATCAGCAGGGATAAAGGAAGCATGTCTCCACAGGACACAATCTCTTCCAAAACTCTTCACAGTAAATCAGTGGTGTATGATTCCTCGACCATCAGGAACTTTTTGGTTATGTGGAACTTCAGCCTATGACATCCTTCCCAGCCAATTCAATGGCAGGTGCACACTGGTTTATGTTCTACCAGCTATTAGAGAAAATACGCACTCCACCCCAAGCTCTCTACATCTGTATAACTCAGCTCCTACCACAAAGGAAGAAGATGGCTGCATTCCAGGACTCACTTGTGCACAAACATGGTGGTCAAGAACTCTTGGAGCATTAATTCCATCATATGGTGTCATGCAAGCCCTTGATCAAGTCAGAAGCTTATCAAATTCTGTTCAGAAACTGGCCAATGATACAGCTTTGGCCCTGGGTAATATCACAGACACTCTTGCTTCATACAAGATAATGATCTTACAGAACAGAGTGGCCTTGGACTACATCCTTGCAAAGCAGGGGGGAGCCTGCACCATCATAGGCCCAGAGTGCTGCGCCGGATTAATGCATCCAACCAAGAACTTGAACAAAATTCAACAAGACATACTTGATCTTTCAGTAAAATTGCACCAGATGACTGAAGATAATTCTTCATGGTTTGGAAACCTGTTAGGTAAACCCTGATCAAGGAAATAGCTATTCTTCTATTGGTTTTCCTGCTGTTGTACTATCTATGCATCCACAGTATAAAATGTTTTACTCAACATTTGACCCAAGCCCATGACGAGGAAATAACAGTTCCAACCAGAACAGAATATTACCTTTAAGAAATCCATGGACTAGTTTGTTCCTGTGTCACTATGCCGTTTGTAAATATAGACAGTAAAAAACACAGAGCAAGTACTATGAGCCTGTAACCATAATACGTTACAAGAATGAACTTTTTTTAAAGTTAAAATTAAAAATGTAAGTAAAATTTGTATTTCATGAGAGTTATTTAGAACTCTCAAAGAGGGAACTGAACGATTACAAATTTCTTAAATATATAAATTACATTGCAAAATGCGTTCTGAGGGAGCCTATGTGTGAAATACAAGAACATGTCTCCAAAATAATGCAAATTGTTAGTTGTGTCTATTGTCTAACAAATGGCTAGGTAACACTTTCTCTGGTCAAGTAGCAGGATGGGTTTTGACTCCAGTACTTCATTTGCACGCTTTGTTTTCATGCTAAAATCTATCATGAATGGGTACTTATATGCTGCTGAGAGCGGGGCTGGAGATGCAATTTACCCTGCTGACAACAACACTTCATTTGCATGCTTTGTTTATGTTTGTCCCCACCTATATGTGTCACTGTCTGTAAAAATGTATAAAAAACTGAGTGCCTGGCTGCACTAGTCAGAGATCTTTCAATGAACGCCACAGCAATGCCGAGTTCTTATTAAAGGATTCTGTTTTGAAGATTACCCAAAAATCTTCCTGGTTTTGTTGCTTCTTGAAATTCACAACACCCTCTTAAAAAAGAGCAACCTGGATAACACCATATTAAGCAACTACAGGTTGATTTCAAATCTCCATCCCTAACAGTGCTGGTATTGCTTGATCTCAGTGCTGCATTTGACACTGTCGATCCCAGCATACTACTTGATAGGCTGGAAAACTGGGTTGGGCTTCCTGGGATTGTCCTCAAATGGTTCAGATCTTACCTTGAAGGGAGAGATTACTATGTGAGTATAGGTGACCATAGATCAAGGTGGACACCTCGAGGTGGACATCGAGGTGACGTGGAGTGCCACATGGTTCAATTCTGGCACCTTTTCTGTTCAACCTTTATATGCTCCCACTGAGCCAAATAACGAGAAAGAACCAAATCTCTTACCACAGCTATGCTGATTACACAGATCTACTTAGCCTTATTGCCTAATGACTACAGCCCCATTTACATCCTCTGCCAATACATTGATAAAATTAACAGTTGGATGTGCCAAAACTCTTCTTCAGTTAAACAAAGAGAAAACTGAAGTCATTGAATTTGAGAACAGAGATGAGGTTCTCAAGATTAATGTGTACCTTGACTCTAGGGGTCAAACAACAATTAAGGTCAAGAATCTTGGTGTGAGAGTCAGATTTAAGTTTCAGTAGTCATGTAAAAACAGTAACTAAATCAGTATACTTCCATCTCAAAAACATTGCAAGAATTAGCTGTATGGTTTCCATCAAGGACTTAGAGAAACTTGTCCATTCTTTTATCACCAGCAGGGTGGATTACTGTAATGGACTCCTCACTGGCCTTTCCAAAAAGACAGACAGTTGCTGCTCATCCAGGATGCTGCTGCCAGGATTCTGACCAGAACCAGAAAATCAGAGCATCACACCTGTCCTCAGTTAAAGACACTGGCTCCCAGTTACATTCAGAATAGATTTTAAAGTATTATTACTTGTCTATACATCACTAAAAGGCTTAGGACTTCAATACATTACAGATATGCTCACTAATAACAAACCTAATATGTCACTCATATCATTAGGATCAAGTAAATTAGAAATTCCAACAGTTCAGTCAAAGAAGGGTGAATCCGCTTTCAGCTACTATGCCTCCGCTGCTGGAATCAGCTTTCTAGAAATGATCAGATGTGCTCCAACATTAGGCACATTCAAATCAAGACTAAAAACATATCTGTTTATCTGTGCCCTTACTGAATGAGCACTGTGCTACGTCCAACAGATCTCACTATTTTGTCTTTCTTTTCTTTTTCATTCTTTTAAAACCTGTTTTAACACATTTTAATCTGTTTTCTTTTTTCATTTTAATCTATTTAATCTTTGTTTTATTCTATTTATTTATTTATCTTTTATTATTGTTTATCTAAAGCACTTTGAATTACTACTGTGTATAAAGTGTGTTATATAAATAAACTTGCCTTGCTTATTAAATCAATGCCCTATATGGCTACTTTAAATGTTTTTAGTGATCTCTGACTGATGTTGGAACAATAATTATTGTGAAAAGTGCTATACATATAAACTTGAACTGAATTAAATGTTGTCAGTCAATTAAGTTATCATTAGTGCTGACATAGTGATATTGAACTTATGTTTAGAATTAGCCTGCACTTTTTAATTTTTTTAAATGCCGGATGCTCTGGCTTCCACCAATGCCTGTAAAATGCGCATGTGAGCATCATTACTGGACAATTGAGCATTAGCAGAAAACTGCCTGGTGCCCTAGTATGATAAACAATGTTTTCTTTTAGATGAGTTCAATGGCCAGATGTGTGCCACACACAGATGT
>CAIGQV010017323.1:1406224-1420967 GCA_903798115.1 Danio jaintianensis | reverse complement strand
TATATATATATATATATACACAGTGCTCAGCATAAATATACACCCATTTTGAAAATGAATATTTTTATCCATTTCTCTCTGAATATAGGTAATCTATTTTGGCGCATTTGAACAAAACAAATGTTTTGTTGTTTATGTTTGTGTGTGTATATATATATACACACACACCCACACACACGCACTACTGGTCAAAAGTTTGGGGTCATTTTCTTTATGTTTTTATTTTTTTTTTAAGAAAATTATATATATATATATATACACTCAAGTTTTGACTGCCACGATTTGTCAAAAAAAAAAAAAAGAAGTTGTCAAAGAGAAGACCAAGCCTCTTGCAGTTCACTTCCCACAATCCTGAATTTCAATGCCTTCTGTGTTGGGCCCAAGATAAATGATATGGACTGCATATATGGTGCTATGGATTGCATATATGGTGTGAAGAGGGAGGGCTGCAGAAGGCTGTTTTGGATTATAGAGGGTGTCTTTAAGCTACTCAATATAGAGCCCATTGATTGAAAAGTCTTTTTAGTGATCAAGCTTCATCCTATACACACATCCAACATATAAGAACAGAATCTTTATCAATTTAATATGTTGTTAGTTATCAGTTATTATTTGCTGGTTATCTTTCAGTAGACTACAGGTGATTATTGTTGAATACACAACAATATAATACAAACTCCCTAAAATCTTATTAACTAAATAATAGTATGGTAATAGATAGTTGGGTAGACTACCTGACTATCAGGCCAACAATTAAATTTTACAGTTTTACAATTTACACCTGAGTTGAATCTAAATATTCTGCTAATATATTCCTTTTTAAGATGGTGTGAAGTGGTATCATTTCTAGTCAGCACTGATTCATAAAACTAATACTGACCAATTTCTTTATGGGAAAAGGTTAATAATAATAATAATAATAATAATAATAATAATAATAATGACAAACCACTCAACCAATTTACCAGAAATGTAAGTTTTGGATGAAAATCTAAAAAGAAACACATTCAAACTTTTGATAAAACTCAGATATTTACTCTGAAGCTACAATAATACTGTCATGTAGAAAAGTACCATGGGTTTGCTTTAAAATTACTTATAAAGATATCCACATACCAAGCCATACTCAAATTCATCTAGAAAAATACTGTCAAAATGTAATAATTTAATGAAAGACATCTGAACCTTTATTCAAACCAGCAACAATGTCCTTCTTGCCATATTTGTCCATAAGTTAACAAAACTTACTAGACAGTACTCTTCTCATTCCAAAATGTGCAAATCCTATTTTGGATCAGGAATGAAAAATGACACCAAAGTACAGCTCCTCTCTTGTACTTTCACTAGCACTCACTTTTCTAAACCTACTGTTGATTCTAAAGTTAGCACACTCTGGCCAGTATATAAGACCTGAGAAGGAACTTCACTGATGTCAGTCACATCAACGTGGAGTATACGTCTCCTTTTTTGGCCAACGACAAAAACCTTGAGAAATGGTGAGTGTCTACAAAAAAATATGAACTCAATTCTTCAAAATGAGGTTAGTTGTTGAACACTGATCATCATTTGATGACAAATTAATATGGCTGTAGATAAGATATATTTGTAGGGAGTGCCAGTGCAATTAACAACTTGATAGAAGACAAAGAAGAAAAAAAAACATCTTTCTTTAATATCACATATCATCATATTGAACCCCGTTGACACTGGAAATGGACATTTGAATTTGCAGCACAAGATTTACACAGGGAAATTAGCTGAAATTGTATTTGATGATAAAAGTTGCATATGAATACTGACCAGCATAACAATCAAATGTATTGTTTATATTTGTTTATATCTAGGCACCCAAGAAAGCCAAGAGGAGGCAGCAGGCAGAGGGCGGTAGCTCTAATGTCTTCTCCATGTTCGAGCAGAGCCAGATCCAGGAATACAAGGAGGTACGGTGCATGTTCTGTAATAATTTAAAGTATTTGTTGTATTTTATTGAACCTAATATTAGTTCAGTACATTAAATTTTTATTCACTGGGGATACACCTTAAGTCTTGCTGACTTTTGTGTGTTAACCAATAATTCAACAACTGTTATATTTTAGAGCTATTTAGCTATTGTAAGAAAATAGTCAAAAAGTGTAATATCGGTTTTATTTTTAATTAACTAAATGTAAGAATAATATACAACTTTAAATTGCATAGCTTTTGAAACTGGTAGATGGGAGATTATCTGGCAAATGTACCCATTCTCCCATTCTTAAATATCTCCAAAGTCTAGTCTGTGACCTTTTAACAGTTTAGAAAGACAAGTAGGCAGCAGCTGCCAGGATACTTCTTGGTCTCAAATGTCATACCCAGTTTAAAAGATGGCATATAGAAAGACTTTCAGAAAAAGAAATATATTTCCTAATTTAAAAAAAAAAAAAAATTCTTCTGTGAATACATAATCTGTAATTGAAAAGTGTAATTTAAGTCTAGAAACACTTTGAAGATTTTTATTTTCTTAGTGAGCCATAATCCTCAATGATATGTTGGCTTGCATAGTCTCAGTCCAGACAGCATAAACATGATATCTTCTGCTTAGATCTTGTATATTGCATAGTGCAACATGAACTGGCCTTAACTGTCTTACCCTCTCTAAAACAAACAGGCTTTCACAATCATTGACCAGAACAGAGATGGAATTATCAGCAAGGATGATTTGAGAGATGTGCTGGCATCAATGGGTCAGCTAAATGTAAAAAATGAAGAGCTAGAAGCTATGGTCAAAGAAGCCAGTGGCCCCATCAACTTTACTGTTTTCCTTACCATGTTTGGTGAAAAGCTAAAGGGTGAGTTGTCTAAATATTCACTTACTTAGTTTAGCACTGTAATCACAATAAACATCAAATGCTCATACTTTTGGTTTTGGGTAATAAATTAGGCATTAAAATATGTCATTTTCATCTCAGCAGAAAACTTTTTATATTACTTTTATATGCATTTGACTGAAGATGGGATTCAATACCTATGACCTATGTGTTGCATTTTACTGTTTGAGCTACAGAAGGCAAAACTTTTTCTAATTGATATTGCTATTATTTTGCTTGACAGATTTACTGATAGCTAGTGAAAGGAGTCAGATCTAAAGACCATAATTGTAAATTTCTTTGACTTCAGTAACCGCCCAAGTTTTACAGACAAAAAAAATACTTCACTTTTTTTTCTTTTCAGAAAATGTACAAAATTTAGTACTAATATTTTATCAAGCATTCACAACATTTAATCATCAAACTATTAATTTAGGTGCTGACCCTGAGGATGTTATTGTGAGTGCTTTCAAAGTCCTCGACCCTGAGGCAACAGGGACAATCAAAAAGGAGTTGTAAGTGTCTTTACCAATTCCTGTTCACGCTAAAGAATATTTCATAAAGAACATTCATAAAGCCCTTACAACTTTTTTGTTTTATTCTCTAGCCTTGAGGAACTTCTGACCACCCAATGTGACCGGTTTACAGCAGAGGAGGTTAGTTGTAGTTGGAATATTTTAATTAGTGGTGTTTTCTCAGGTTTGTGCTTCAGGAGGGAAATGTAAAATTCTATGCTACATTTTACATGTGCTAAATACTATACATATATAGAGACAGCGTTTTCTTTTTTTAGTTGAGCCAGTATGCAGGCACACAGAACCCCTTATTCAATACCACAACCCCACCCTACCACTTTTTAAATTAAAAATATTTAACCTGTGGTCTTTGTTTTTGTTTTATTATTTTGTTTAAGATCCTCTTATCATTTTCTTCTAGATGAAAAACCTTTGGGCTGCTTTCCCTCCAGATGTAGCTGGCAATGTAGACTATAAGAACATCTGTTACGTCATCACACATGGAGAGGAGAAAGAAGAAGAATAATTCAATCCATTAATAATCTCTCTACCTCCTCTTATTACCACACCATATCAGTCCCCCATGGTTCATCTGCCCTCTGAAAAAAAAAACTTATCTGAACTGAAAGTTGGCATTTTGGGCTGCATGTGAGTTCCGTTTAACTAATATGATTACTTTAAATAAAATTATCTAAAATCACACTCTGTTTCCTTGACAAATATACTGTACAGAATGAGATTATGTATATCAGTAATAGAAAGCCATCCTCTCTTAATGTCCTACTGCTTGCTTTCTTGGAAGAGACAGAAAAAGAATGGACAATAATCATTAAGAAAAGAGAGCAAAACAATAAAAACCTTTCCCCTTTTCCTCCCTTGTTCAACTTTCCAATTCAAAGTCTTATTTTTGCAATGTTCTGTCTTTTCTCCTTCATTCATCTCTTTGGTCTAAAAGTTTGTAACTCAAAGATAAGAACAAATCAACAAATTAGTCAAATGAAATAAAAAAAGCCTAATAAAATTAAATCTTTCTCTTTGTGTCTGTTCTTGTGTTAGATTAAATGGAAATTTTACATTATAAGAGAAAATATATGAATGATAAATACATGATTTTATTCCTGCACTTTAATGCATTACATTATTTAAGGTTACATAAAAGCACTTTGACATTTTGAAATTGTATTTGAAACAGGAAATTGTGCGTTCAAAGTTGTTATTCAAGTGTAACATCTGGCGTATGCATTGCACGCAAAGGGAAGGTGGAAAGTGGTGTTATTTGTACGCAGATTTATGAGATCGGGTTGGATACTGCTATGTGCAAGTAGGTTTACACTTTCTGACATATATAAGACAGTACCCAAATATATTAAGACAGACTCCAATGAGACTTTAGGGCATATTCAAGCTGTATTTATTTATTTATTCATTTATTTAAATTAAGAACTTGTTGGTAGTGCTGCAGTCATCCAAATCTGATAAGGGAATTAAATTCAGTAAAGCCTAAAGTTTTGAGAAAATAAGTAATAAGTAAACTGTAATAAGTAAACTGTAAATAAGTAATAAGAAAACTGATGATGAAGTAAATGATTAATAACCTATTTAAATTAACATTCATATATCTTATTATGGGCCTCACGGTGGCATAGTGGGTAGCACAATCGCCTCACAGCAAGAAGGTCGCTGGTTCGAGCCTCGGCTGGGTCAGTTGGCATTTCTGTGTGGAGTTTGCATGTTCTCCCCGTGTTGGCGCGGGTTTCCTCCGGGTGCTCCGGTTTCCCCCACAGTCCAAAGACATGCGGTATAGGTGAATTGGGTAAGCTAAATTGTCCGTAGTGTATGAGTGTGAATAAGTGTGTATGGGTGTTTCCCAGTGATGGGTTGCGGCTGGAAGGGCATCCGCTGCATAAAACATATGCTGGATAAGTTGGCGGTTCATTCCGCAGTGGCGACCCCAGATTAATAAAGGGACTAAGCCGAAAAGAAAATGAATGAATGAATATCTTATTATTCAGGCATATATTAATAGTTACTATGTATGTTAATAAATGCTTTCTTAACTCAACTTCATCCAGTTTTGTGACCTAATCTAGTAAGAACTATTTATGCTTTATAAATGACAGTTAAAGGCTCAGTTATATTCTAAACAGGAAAAAAGAAAATAAACGACTTTATTCATTTCTATTAATTTCAGGATCCACAAATTAAACTGTATCAAATAAAAAATAAACCTTTGCAATCTCATCTAAAATAAAATGAATTTTATTTTAATAAACAAAAAATCATTAAAATATATATATATATGTTGTGTATTATTAGTCTTACATTTCCTTAAGAAAACGTAGTTTATTGTTTTTTTAGAGTAGAAAAATATAAATGAAATGGATAATGTAATGAATAAAATAAAATGTATTTTTTTACTGAAAAAGACATAGACTTTAACAGTAACATAACATTTTGACCAGTGAACTGTGAATTTCCAGAAAAAAAAAAGTCTATTGATGCCAAATATAGCACACTTCATTTTTTTTTATTTTGTAAGAGAGACAAGGAGAGATTTGTCCCCTCTAATCTTTGAAACAGCTCGCTGATTGGATGTAGCCTACCCAATAAATTGTATAATGTTGCAAAACATGATCACGTGGTGGAATGTGTCTGTCATGTTCACCAGCGATCAAGGACTTCAGAGATCGCTGGTGAACTACAATTCATCATGAACTACAAATCATCACAAACTACAATTCCCATCATTCCGCCACACACACCCGGTTTCCACTTCCACTCATCACACACACAGCTGCATCCGATCACTACTCATTGTTTGGACTATTTATACACCCTGCACCCTTCTAGTCTTGGCTCAGTCGTTTGTTGTTCTCAGTTGTCTTGTTTAGTTGGTATTGTATGGTATGTTTTGCTTATGTTATGTCTTAGTTCAAGTTTTGTTATTTTGTTACTTTGTTTGCACGATGTCCTGTTTTTGTATGACAACTCACCAATAAATGCACATGGATCCTACTCATCTTGTCTAGTCTGCAATACCTCCCAGTAACGTAACAGTGTCATTTGGGAAATCACACTGAGTGCTAATCAGTGGCTAAAGACAGTATTCCCTTGGCTCACACACATTCATATGTTTACATAAGGATCATACACAAATCACATTGTTGCTATACAAAGTAATACAATCATTATTTTTTTTATTTAATAAGAAAGTACAACAGACGAAGATGGATTTGAACCTAGAACCTCTCACACTTTTGATTATTCCACCATTAGTCCACTGAAAACCTACGCTTAAGAACTTACACCCTGTGAAAAATTAAATGTTCTTCAACTGATGCTCAAATGTTTTATATTAAACTTTAAATACAGTAAATTAAAAATGTCCACCAATTTCTTTTTTAAATCCAGAGAATATAATTAACCCACATTATGGGTTATGTAGATGTCATATCATTTGTGTACACAACATTACAATGCATGAGTGCTTACCTGTTGTTTCAAGTGTTGTAGTAAGGAAGCTGTATTATGAAGTTGTTGATACTGGATTGAAGCCACCAGATATTTTTTTTTAAACCAACATATTGGATCGTTACACGTTGATCTAAATTATATATTGCACTAATCTTCTTAATTAGTGGCTGATTTAGGCTTCTATTTTAGAATTAAGAACTGCCTTTCTTTTGATGCTAAAAAGAAGCTGGTTGATGCAACATTTATGTCGATGTTGGACTACGGTGATGTTATCTATATGCATGCTTTGTCTCAGAGTCTGCATGCATTGGATACTGTTTACCATGGTGCACTAAGATTTATAACTAATTTTAAATCCCTTACTCATCATTGTTTGTTGTATACTAGGGTAGGTTGGTCTGCTTTGTCCATTCGTAGGCTCAAGCATTGGCATATCTTTGTTTACAAATCTATACTGGGTTTACTCCCATCATATCTACAGAATTACATTTGTAAAAAACCTGTCCTTAGCTATGGCCTTTGGTCACAGGATATTTATTTACTGTCTGTTCCTAAAGTGTGGACTGAGATGGGAAAAAAAGGCTTTTAAATATGCAGCACCTTTTGCATGGAATAATCTACAAACAAAGTTGCAGTTCAAAGAATTGATTTCACTAAATGCTTTTAAAAAGATTATAAATGATTTAGATGTCTGGAATCAGACTAAGGGCCCTATCATACACCCGGCGCAATAAGGCGCAAGACGTGCTTGGCACAATTTGTTGCTATTTTATACACAATCCTAATTTTCTCACGTTTTGCACCACGTTGTTCAAATAGCAAATCCATTTGCGCCACTTTGTGGACTCACGGGTGTGCTGGTCAAAAAGGAAGGTGTGTTTAGGGGCATTGTTGGCGCATTGCTATTTTGAAGAACTGAAATAGACTGCGCCATTGACCAACTGAAACCTGGTCTAAAGTCAAGCACATTAGTTATGCGCCTATGCAGGTCCAAAACGCGTACACATTGCTTAATACACACAGGATGTACAGCAATACACAAATATCTTTACATATGAAAAAAAAGGATTAAAATGTTACAAAATTATTATTTTCTACATAAATATAAAAACCACTACCTCCAAGCGGCTTTTTTCAGTTTATTCATTTATTAATTTATGACAATTTGCATTTCTATAATGTTATTATTAGCAGTATTATTTATTATATGCATATTTATATTTGTTTTAATAATAACAAGTTTAGATTTGTCCACCTGTGGGGTTTTAGAGACATATGCATCACCATATGGGGCATAAGAATAGGACATGTGTTTGGATATAACTCAGTTTTTTTTACCACATTTTGTTGTTATTGTTTATTTATTCATTAGCTGATGTCCCAAGTTGCTAAAAACACTATTAGGACACATATATTTCACTAAAAAGTGAAAATTGGTTGTTTTTGTGTTGTTTCGAGCAAATTCGTTCTTCTGGTTTGAATGGTTTTGCGATGAGATCATTGTGTAAATTCCAGCGTGGAGATTGGATGACTGTACCGGCCAGTACAAAGTGACGTCATTGAGTTTTCAGCATTTATTCATAAGAAAGACATGGTTCGAACCAATCAGCGCGCTCTATTGTGAATGAGATGCAACTTAATTAATATGCATGATATAGCTTCGAAGACTCTTTTTACCTGTTACAGTGTTCAGAGAGATGCCACGTTGTGTTGCCAACCTAAAACAAGTGGAAGAAGAAGAAGAATTGTTTGGAGACATGGGTCGTCTGTGTTCCATTTTTAAATGTGCCGAAACAAAAGTTTTGTTTCCATTTCCTCGCAATGAAAGCACAGCTCGTGTGTGGACCCAAGCAGTTGGATTATAGTGGTCTGTTAACACGTGACAAAAATATGTTTGGATTTGCCACTCGTCTACTTTAAAAAGTAGTTCCAGTTCGTGTTGATTGTCCTGTCTCTACGGATTTGGTAAGTGTGCGAGCAATGTTCGTTGTTTATGTTTCTCTAGAAGGCGAAGTTAGTTAGTATCGTCAACAGTACTCTTTCAGTTTTTGAAGACATTACTTAGTGAAATGATTGAAGTTACTAAGTAGCTTACAGTAATATTACTACAATATTATAGACTGAAAATGCTTTGTTCTGTGTCTTTTTAAACGGTTGTACAACAGTTACATCCGTCCTCTGAATCCGAAGTGCGGTGTGAGGTGGGGTGCCAGACCAATGTTTTCACAACAGATGTAGCATGCTAAGATCACAACAGAGACAATTAAGATTACAACAGTCCACTTTTTCAGTGCAGTGCAGTATTTGTGGCAGGCACAATGGTGTACAGTTGGGAATATTAACTACCATTGCGAGACTTCAATATTCGCCTCGTCAAGAGCATCTTCACTTTCTCCTGCATTCACGGGCGTGTTTGTGTTGAAAGGTTAAAAATGATAAGGCAGTGGACTTGCACTGTCATCAACCAGATAATGTGACTGAGGGGAATCTGGTGGAGAGAAATCCTCCACTTCCACACAGCTCTCAGATCCGCTGTAAACGCAGCTCTCTGGATTGCTGTCCATCTTCCCTGTGTCTGTGTTTGGGTTGCCGGTCTGCAAATTAGCTTTTTTATGCACGTAATTAAACTCCCCTTTTCATGCAAACCCTTCCCTCTTTCGCCACTGGACACTCCCACCTAAACAAAGCTGGACCAACCTACTTTCCTTACTTTTTTCAAACTAGAGGTATGAAAAAAACCTTCTGAGACAAGGGGGTTTCATGGCCCTTTAACAACAACAGCCTCCCATTTGGCTATAAGCCTGACCATTTGTTGTCTATACAATCCACAGGCAAGCAGAGCTCTGACTACAAAAAAAAGCATTAAACTAAAATAAACACCTTAACAACTGTTGTTCTAAAAGACTCTCCAGAGACCAGAAATAATTCTATTTTAATTTATACTATTTTTAATATAATATAATTACATTAGCAATTAAACCATAATGTACATTATATTATAATCGCCAATCATGGCACTAAAGAACAAAAGATGATACATTTATCTTGAGGAGGTTTGCTGGGTTTGCTTTGTGCTTTAATGAAGACACTGACAGAAGTGTGGCATAACTGATTGTAAACCAAATGAAGCCTCACTGAGACACACCACCTAAAATTAAAACCTGATCAGAGAGTGAAACTCACCAGAAAAATAATGAAAGGGGGATGGATATGATAACATTCAAACAGAGTTACCACAGTCTTTATGGGTCAAAAGATCTAAACTAATCTCTGAGCTACTCCATAAAACAACAACTGCTAAGCAGACAACACCAAAAGGGTGAAATGATTTCTGCCAACTGATCTGACTGTAATGAGAGCAAAAATAAACTATGGGTATCAGCAGTGGTGTAGTCGGGGCCATACGCACTTATACTCCGTATGCCTACTTTCCACGAGCTGTTTGGGTATTACGACTTCTGAGAATCAATAATTGCGTATACCCTTGGTATATGCTGATTAGACTTCCCTAATTTACATGTATTCGCATCCCCTTTAACTGTATATTAAATGTTTTTTTTAACTCCCATCTTAATTAGTTGCAATTGGTGCATTTTTGTTTAACTTGCCCCATTCCCGCCCCCTGACGACCGCAGCAGCTGTGAGAAAATTTTGTGAGAGTTTTTTTGAAGACGACAAGAAGTCAACTGAATGATGTCTTCCTGAAACATTCATTCATTCATTCATTTTCTTTTCGGCTTAGTCCCTTTGATAATCTGGGGTCGCCACAGCGGAATAAACCCCCAACTTATCCAAAATATGTTTTACGCAGCGGATGCCCTTCCAGCTGCAACCCATCACTGGGAAACATCCATACACACTCATTCTACGGACAATTTCTACGGACACATATCTTTGGACTTGTGGGGGAAACCGGAGCACCCGGAGGAAACCCACGTGAACACAAGGAGAACATGCAAACTCCACACAGAAATGCCAACTGACCCAGCCGAGGCTCGAACCAGTGACCTTCTTGCTGTGAGGTGAACGTGCTACCTACTGTGCCACCGTGCAGCCCCTTCCTGAAACATTCAGGTAAAATTTTAAAACAGCATGGGTGTCACTTCAGCCCCCCTAAAAGTTTTGCGATTTGCTCATGAACTGTACACTACTAAATTATCGCCTCAATCCCCTTTAAATTTGATATGAAAACGGCGACAGACTTCTGCTCCTCCATCTTGAACTTGTTTTTTTTATTTAATCAGCAAACCACAGCAGTGCAGAGCGAGAGCACAAGGTGTGTGTTTATCGATAGATTGTAATGATATCTGCAAATTTGCAGTTCTTTTCTACAGAAACACTTGTATCAATTGTATCATCATCTACTGTTTCCTCGGCGCTCACCTCATCATCACAGCGAAATCATCACAACATCACAGCGTTTCCTCCAGCGAAAATGCAACTCTTAACGAACATTTTGCTATGTTTATTTTAATTTATGATTATAAAACACATTACGGTGCATGTGGCATTAACTATACCATACATTCATGCACAGGATTAAACAGTGACAGAAGCACTCGGTGAACATATTCGTTTTAACTGCATATCAGAGTGACATCAGAGTGAAGCATCATGTATTGTATCATATTAAAAATGAACATGTTTATATTTATGCCATTTTTAATTAAAAAAGTGGCAGTTTTATTTATTTAATAGATGGAAAAAAATTACTTGAGTATAGAAAGTGGTTTGTACTACAGTAAACAAGAGTGTTGATGTCACTAAGCAAGACAGAGAGGACCCAATAGTGAGTAAATATATTTACTGAACAGAATAAGTGTATCAAAGGATACAACAAGGCTGAACCACCGAGCCAAAGAAAACAACAAAACCAAAACAAGGAAAGCCAACAGGCCAAACTAAGTTGTCAATCCGACGAACAGACAGTGTAGAATCCTAAGAGACAATGAACAGAGACAAGAACAAATAACGGACTGATAACCAGCACTAACCACCGACTGAATAAATAGCCAGTGAACAGGAATCAGCTGGAGGACGCTGATAAGGTCAGCTGACGAGAAAGCAGGCTGTCAGCACAAAAGGTAAACAAACACACACCCTCACACACGACAACACACATGCCATGACACATAACATACAGAAAGAGCACACAGACCCGTAAAATGAAAATCCTAAAATCACCCCTGTAAAACAGTATTTTACATTTGTCTTAATCGTGCCCACCACTACAGGGAATGACAGTCTTCTGCTGTTGCTGTTATATACTAGTTACCCTTTTAAATAGTATTACATGATTTATGATTTGTCTTTGCCTCATCATTTTTAGTGTTATATATAGACTCCTATTAGCTTGGTTTAAAACAAGCATGCACGAATGTGACAATCAAACATAATGGCTGATTGATGTTTAAAGGAGCCTATTAAATGTAGAGTAATAAGCCAGTAAACAAAGTTAAAAAGCTGCCTTTCTATGTATGCACAGACCCTATTGAGGTAACTCAATTTAAAATAAATTAACTAAATTGTTGTAACTAACTTGATTGACTTTTTTTTTTTCAATATTAAAATTATTAAATAAGCTACATACTGTAGCTTATTTGAGTTTTTGAAGAAGTGTGCTTTGCTGTTGTTTTCCTGATTTTTTAAATAAAATTTATTTATTTATTTATTTATTTTATTTACAGTTTATGTTAACAACATACAATACTTTATATAGCTGTCTTGAAACACGATTTTTTGTACAGTATTTATATATATATATATATATATATATATATATATATATATATATATATTGGAAATAGGCTCATTTTACAAGTCCCTATAGAGTTAAACAGTTGGGTTTTACCACAGCTTAATATACTCAGCTAATCTCCTGGTCTGCTGGGGGCACTATTAGCTAAGCATATATCATTGAATAGCATTAAACTATTAGCATCAGGTTGACCAACACAATTGTTTGAAGAACAGCTACAAGAAACATGCCAGATCTTATCTGCCTCAAACATGGAGAAGAGAATGGAATTGTTAGATGGTAACCTGAGATGCCAAAAACTTCCATTCTGCAACTCAAAGCATGAACCACTTTAAGAAAAACACCTCACACCTTGGTGCCAAATCCAACGATCCCCTGCAGTGAGTTCTCTGAAACAGTCTTTGATCACTCGTCAGAATAACAATTATCCACAGTTGATCTTATTAATGGGTTCAGCATTGATTTAAAAACAAACAAACATCTATCTTCAACCAATGCTGTGAAGAATTACATGTGAAACAGCACAGGGGCACAAAAGATCTCATAGTTGAAAACAGAAAAGTTCATGTTTCCCAAAATGCTTAACAGCAATGGGACTAAAAACCTCTTACCTAGAGGAAACAACTTACAATAATGAATTAACTGCATTGTTCAAGCAAGGCATACAGCTGGTAACTTCTCTGTCTGGCAAACTAACAGCCCAATAGCAGTAGATTTAAGATTAAATAGATTAATTTTCCAAATTTGTTATTGTGCTATACACATGTTCATTACCATAGAACACTTGATAGTTGTTTGTGATACTCCTCGTACACATAGACTAAGTAAATCCTTAATCTTTTACCACAGCTATGCTGATGACACTCAGATCTACTTATCCTTATTGCCAAATGACTACTGCCCCATTGACACCCTCTGCCAATGCATTGATGAAATTAACAGCTGGATGTGCCAAAACTTTCTTCTGTTAAACAAAGAGAAAACTGAAATCTTTGCATTTGGGAACAGAGATGAGGTTCTCAAGGTGAATGCATGCCTTGACTCTAAGGGTCAAACAACAAAAAAATAAGGTCAAGAATCTTGGTGTGTTTCTGGAGATCTGAATTTCAATAGTCATGTAAAGCAATAAGCAAATCAGCATACTATCATCTCAAAAACATTGCAAGTATTAGATGCTTTGTTTCCAGTGAAGACTTAGAGAAACTTGTTCATGCTTTTATCACCAGCAGGGTGGATTACTGTAATGGACTCATCACTGGCCTTCCCAAAAAGACAGTCAGACAGTTGCAGCTCATCCAGAATGCTGCTGCCAGGATTCTGACCAGAACCAGCAAATCAGAGCACATCACACCTGTCCTCAGGTCTTTACACTGGCTCCCAATTACATTCAGAATAGATTTTAAAGTATTATTACTTGTCTATAAATCACTAAATGGTCTAGGACCTCAATACATTACAGATATACTCACTGAATACAAACCTAACAGATCACTCAGATCATTAGGATTAAATAAACTAGAAATTCCAAGGGTTCAGTCAAAGCAGGGTGAATCCGCTTTCAGCTACTACGCCCCCGCTGCTGGAATCAGCCTCCAGAAATGATCAGATGTGCTCCAGAATTAGGCATATTCAAATCAAGTCTTAAAACACATCTGTTTAGCTGTGCCTTTACTGAATGAGCACTGTGCTATGTCCGACAGATTGCAGTATTATGTCTTTCTTTTTCATTCTTTTAAAACCTGTTTTAACACATTTTTTTATCTGTTTTAATAATTTTTAATACTTTTAATACTACTTTTTTTTCTTGTTTGTTTTATTCTTGTTTATGTAAAGCACTTTGAATTACCATTGTGTATGAAATGTGCTATATAAATAAACTTGCCTTGCCTTAAAAACACCAGATTTTCTTACTGTAAGTGTCATGTTCACCAGCGATCAAGGACTTCAGAGATCGCTGGTGAACTACATATCATAACGAACTACATTTCCCAGCATTCCGTCACACACACCCGGTCTTCACGTACACTGATCACTTCCGCAGCTGCAACCTGGTCACCACAGTATTGTATGGACTATAAATATACCCTGCACCCGTCTTGTCTTTGTTCGTTCGTTATATGTCTTCATGATTTCTTAGCCCTGTAGTCCTGTTT
>CAIGQV010017323.1:1336082-1348430 GCA_903798115.1 Danio jaintianensis | reverse complement strand
CACACACACACACACACACACACACACACACACACACACACACATACTGGTTTTTGTGGTATAGTAGGACTTTGATCACCAAACAAGTTATATGGTGGTATGAGGGGACACCCCTTTCCCGATGTCCTACAGAGATGATAAACATATCAAAAATTTTGTTTTCCTCTGCAGAACACAGATATCACTTTGGATTTTCTATACACACGGATAAATGGATAATTTTACTGTATGATATTATGGTGGTACACAAGGACAGCCACGCCCCTCCAAAAATGTTCCCACCTATTACATAATTGGTACATATAGGGTCCTATTGAATTATTAGGACAGTCATTTTACAACACACACAACATGTCAGTTCTGTGGATTACTGGGACCAATGTATTTTAGAGGTACACTATCATACACAACACACAAACACAACACTATGCTGCATTACTAAGACTGAAGTGCTTAAAGAGTACCGACTCCTAAACACAATACACATCTGCATCCAATATAATAGTGAACAATATGATTCACTGGACTGGAACATGATCATACACAACACCTATACATTTTAGAAGTACTTTATTAACAACTTAACACTGTGACAAATACAAACAAATAAAAGGAGGTAATAGTGATATCCACCACTATAAAAAATAACTAAATAAATAAATAAAATCAATAAATAGTGTAATCTGTCTATAAAACAGGAGACCATACAAAAACAAACAACAAAAATAATAATAATAATAATAATATCCACCAACTTAAATTGTATCTCTCAAAATAAAATGATAAAAAAAGTCTTGCCACTAAAGTACCTCACAAAACATTCTTTAACATTTTGAGCATACAAATAAATGCTGCAGATCTTAGTTCAATCAAAAATGTAAATTCTCTTATTAATTACTCTATTCTAATCCCATGAGACCTTTGTTCATCTTTGGAGCACGAATTAGGATATTTTGGATGCGATCTAAGAGTCCTCTGACCCTCCAGAGACAGCAATGATCCAGAGACTTTCAGAGTCTAAAAAGGTACAAAAAACATCCTCAAAACAATACATGCCACATCTTCAGTGGTTCAATCATAATATAAAAGCTATAAGAATACTTTTGTGCACAATTTTTTTTTTCCAACAGTTTCTTGTCTCCAGTGTCAGTTTAGGGTGTGCATGTTCATAAGAGTGCAATGCTCTGATGTATAACCCGGATATCTGCACTTGACATCCATTCTTTGAAACAAATCAAGGGCACATCCAGAGTATACATCAGCAGTGTGAATACATACTGAGCACAACAAAGTACTCTTGTGAACGAAATCCCTGAACTGATACTAAACAGAAGAACATGTTTGATAAAGATGTTATTTTTACTTTGTGTGCACAAAAGTTTTGTAGCTTCATAATATTACAATTGAAGATTTTTTTTATTCCATCAGAAGATGGAAGGTTTTTGATTCCTTTCAGGACTTTGTACATCTCTGGACCCTTGCTGTCTATAGAAGATGAGGGAGCTCTCAAATTTCATCTAAAATATCTTCATTTGTGTCCTGAAAATGAACAAAGATCTTAGGAGATTAGAATGACATAAGGCTAAGTAATTAATAACAATTTTCATTTTTGGTTGAACTAACCCTTTTAGTAACAGGTGGAAATCCACAAAAATCCAGGGACTAATAACCAGTCCATAACAAGAGATTGCCAAATTGACAAATTCAGCTGTTAGCTTCTTAATGGTATTATACAGATTTCTCTAGTGAGATGAACTACTGTCATACCAGTTTTGCACTATGAAAAAAACAACAAAAACAACCAAAGTGCTAATTGTTACAGAATGGCATCAAAAGAGACAGTGTATGTAACATCACTTATTTAGGGTTTTCTTTTTTAAGCTAATACCCCGATTTCTGACAAAATCGCGTATGTTCTGTGCACTACGTCTTGCCAAAACAGGGTTCTCAGCAGATTTACATTGCTGGCATTCATGCATGGTTGCCAGTGTTCCTTTGGCTATATGACCCTTAAAATGTTTCATCACAGCAGTGATTTCTAAATTAGTCCAAGACACTTTCTGGCCTCTCTGTGGGTTTTGAGTTTCTGCCTGGTTCTCACTCTCTGTACAGAAGAATACATGAGTGAGTTCTGACTCTGTGAGCTCATGTACTTACATTGATGGAGGCATTGTAATTTAAACCTCTGGTACCTTCGAGGACTTCTGTGGTGTTCAGTGACATCTGAACCCCTGCAGGAAAAAAGTAATATAATAATGAGGATACCCAGAAGTAAAACTAGAGAAGAAACAAAAAAAATCTGTTAAAAAGGCCTGTTAATTTTCTTTAAGCAGCATTTGTCAGTTTTTGTCCAAACATAATTTATATTGTGTTAGAAATGCTGGATGATTCCTAACTTTGATTGTAGGACTGGGCGATAATTCGATAACGATAATTATCACGATATATGTTTTTTCGATAAAACGATAATGACAGTTCGATAAGTGTTCGATAATATTTATGCACTATGCGTAACGCTGACCTTCCGGATGCCGCACACAGTACAAGTTTACAGCTATACAGTGTTAGTTGCACTTGGAGTAAGAAAAAATAAGATAAAAAAGGTCACAGTCAGACATTTTTGACAGGAAACATCACTAAACTTCAGTAGTCTGAAGCTACTTAGTTTTTTGCAATCCGACACAAAACAGAGCAACGTGCACTACAAACTGCGCAGACGACTCGTGCCATCAAAAGCAGGCAACACCACAAACCTGTTTCATCATTTAAAACAATACCACCCTTATGAAGATGCTTAGAAATTACAGACCCAAACAAGTGTTGGTAAACCAGCGCAACTACCCAGCAGAGTCTCATGTCATCATTTTCGAAAGCCATGCCTTACGAGAAAAACCCCCCAAAAAGACAGACAAAAGATATGACAGACAACACAATCTCAATGAACACTTGATACTTGCTGTAAACTGCAGGCTGCATTGTTTAAGGGCATTTGTGGATCTTTTGTTGTCAAGCTTATGTTTCCTTTTTAATATTAAGATATTTTCTTTGAAATCTGTAATACCACTATTGTCCCTCATCGACGGTAAAATAACCAGCCTTTATATATATTTAAAGGACATCATCACAGAGGAGAAATCAGATGCTCAAGACATAATCTTTAAAATAATGACATTAAAATGCAGCAAATATATAACAAACGTCTACAACAACAGTGGATCATTAATTAAATCCTTATTTTCCACGGAGCGAAGCATCATTCACCCGCACAGTTGTGTAAGACAGGCACGAACTAAAAATATATACCCTTTATTTTCTTTGAAAATGTATCTTTTTGCAATGAATTTCGTTTTGTATAATATGTAATTTAATTTTAAATGTATATTTTGTTGGTCAGTTATCTACAACATTAACAAAAAGGACGAATAACATCTGAGGTGAAGCGCTTCAATACAAGTTCGCTATAGTATATGCTTTAGCGCCAAAACAATCCATTAAACTGTTCTCACGGTTTCAGTTTAATTCGTTTGAGCAGCATGAGCAGGACAGTCTTTACAAGCTATTTGCAGCACTGAAAGTATTCTTAGATTATCTCGGAAGAACGAACTCGGTCTGAAGAATGAGAGAACTCTGAAACTTGTTGTGTGAATGCTTAATCAGTCATCCATAAGGTCTATCGATTAAAGAGTTATTGACAATCAATAGATCATCAAGTAATCGTTAGCATCCCTTAATAAAATATATTAAAGGATATTTCACCCTAAATTCACCATACTCACCATTAAAAGGACAGTTCATCCAAAACTGAAAATTCTGTCACCATTAACTCACCATTACTTGCTCCAAACCTGTTTTACTTAATCTACAATAATCCGTAGGGAAATATCTTTGGTTGTTGAAAACTTGAACAGTAAACGCTGAATTAAGATTGTTCTTTTGTTTATTATTTTTTTATTTATATTGTCAGACAGCTAAAACACTTAACAAAATGTGTTAAATCAGCTGCAGAAAGGGATTGGCATGCTGAAAATCATTTAAAAATTGATAGATATAAAAATTTGACATTTATCGTGATAATTATCGATATCGACTAATATGAAAAAAATTTATCGTGATAATTTTTTTTTGCCATATCGCCCAGCCCTATTTGATTGTATTAAAAAACAACTTAAGCATACCAGCATTACTGGCGTCTCCAGCAGCTCCAGCAAGAGCATCATCTTCAGAATCACTTTCTTCTTGATCACTGTCTTCGCAATCTGTTATTTGGATCTCATCTTCAAATAAAAATTAAATTCAACATGAAAAACATACATATCTGGATTCAGAAGTCAAATAGCAATCACACAGCATTTCTGAAACATGCCCAATGACACTACATCTTATGCTGCGTTCACACTAGACGCGGATGAAGTGTCAAGAGCGAGTGATTTACATGTTAAGTCAATGCAAAGACGCAAATAGACATCCTGCGGCGTGATTCGTGCGAATGAGGCGGTGCGAATTGCACGAATCGCTCAAGTTGGAATATCTGAACTTCAGTGGACATTCACGCCGCGTTAAGCAATTATGAGCTATCTCTTATTATGACATAGTGCCTGTTGTTGGTGTCCCGAGGGGAAATCCTCCTGCCGACACCGGACAACAGCTGATCAAACTGGCATCAGCTAAGTCGGAAGCACCGCTGAAAGCCTCCATCATCCAGGTACAGTTTCTAGAGGAGTTGATGAACTCACAGAGCTGGGTGCACCTCTGAAAGTATCTAGTGGACTCAGCGCTGAACGAATATACGATCTTTTTCAACGTTCCTAAAGCACATAAACACAGCTATTCTCTCAATAAAATCCATGTTAGCCATTTAGCAACAAAGCTAGAGTCACCGGGCAGACGGAAGCCCTGTCCATAACGTGAAGTGAATTTGACCTGCGAATGACAGTAAACTCAAAATGTTCACACGTCTATTTATGCACGAATAGTGTGATTTATTTGCGCATACCGCGTCTGGTGTGAACACAGCATTACAATGCACAAGAAATAAGTCATATGACTTTCCTTAAACCCCCCTGTGAGTGTGTAAGACCCTATGTGCTACCCATACAACAATGGACATACCTTCAATCTCAATGTCATCAAGTGATTTGCCTTGAATATTAGGAAGGCAACCCTTTTCCATTGCTAGCAGAAGTTTCGAAATCTTTGCCAGCTGAGTAGTGGCTTCTGGCAGTCGATAATAATCTCGGTGGACACGGATGTCATGCCCTAAAAAGTCTGCTACCTGATCTAACTCATTGTTTTTCAGGTTTAGAATTTGGGTGAGAGTAGCCACGTTTTTACGCAAATGAGTAGATCTCAGAAACTCTGGATTCTGAGCTCCACATTCATTTGCATAGACCCTCAGAGAGTCCTGACCTCTGTAGTGACTTTGGCAGTTTGGTCGAGCAAACAGGAATGAATTACTGTCCAGCACTCCACACTCACTTCTCCTGCTGACCAGCAGCGTCAGGGCATCAACCATATCAGGAGAGAGAAGAATGGCTACCTTTCTTCCTCTTTTCCCCCTGATCTCAACTCGACTAAAGTGGCTGCAGAGTCTCTGCTCAAACTGGCTCAGGCCCATCGCCACATCATCATGAAGTGCAGTACTGTCCCTTTCTCTGAAACCTTTTAGCAGCATTTTAGAGACCTCCCCTGCACGCCTGCGGTTAAAAACAATGATTCTGGTGAGTGTTGCTTTGGTCAGTTCTGCATAGCTTTGAGAAGATGCTGTCTCTTGCAGTTTCTGAAAAGCCATATGTGCAGTTTTGTCAAGGTGGCGATGAAGGGACTGGACGTCCTGAGTGAAGGGCAGTGTTGAGGGCTTGTTAAATTTAGCTTCGTTCAGTGTCACCAAAGCAGTGTGAGAGATCATCTCTGACCACTTTGAAGAGAAGAGCTTTTTAAAGGTCTTTGTAGATGTGATCAATTCCTTGTCTTCAGACATCAGTGCCCGGCAATGAATGATTTCACAGATCTTATTCAATGAATGCCCCAGTTTTAAAGCAAGACTTGGGCTTTGGTAGCAGTGACTCTCTTCATCATAGCCAGATACCATCTGAACTGCTCTAATGAGTCTATGAAAATTGGCAGGTTTAATGGATTCTTCAAGACTGTACACAGAAAACTCTCTACGCAAAGTCAACAACAATCGTCCAACCTCACGTAGTTTTTGACGAATGTACTCAAATTTGGTGGGGTCATGCCCGTGTTTGTTAAAAAATGACTGTGCAAGCTGAAGAATACTCAGGTCATTTTTGACAACAGCAGAAATGTCATCCTGCTTCATCACACCCAAGAGTGTCCAGACACCTTGAGAAATGTGCTGACTGAATGAAGACTCTGCTATAGACGCGAGGCCCAGAACTCTTCTCCTCCCTTCAGTTTCACTGTCTGCTGGTTTCGAAGGACATCTTTTCAAATGGCGCCACAGATCTCTTCGTACAAACATTGCTTTGCAGTGCATGCAATGAACAAAATTCTTTGCATCAAATTTTCTTTTAGGTGCCCGCTTTATTTTGAGGTCCCCCTCTCCACACTGTAGAACATTGGTGTTGTGTTGAAAGTTTCCCTTGTTCCTGAGCCTCTGCAGCATTTCTTTACGTTCTTTCGAGTGAACTGGGAATGAGAAAGCCTGCACAACTTCAAGTTCACCCATATGAGTTTTTAAATGGCGTGCTAACTTGGATTGAGGCTTCCCACAGATGTAACAATAGTTCTTACTATTTGCAGAGCATAAGATTTTTGCAGACTGCACACACTGATCTTCAGCCACACTGCTTTCCCTCTCTGCCTCTCTCACTGTTCCGGTGCTTCTTGCATTCAAAAGCTTCTCATCATCATCCTTTCTATTTTGTGACTGGGGTGAAATAAGCACATCTGGTGACCTGTGCACCACTGAGCCTTGCCTTCTGGGAAGGAGATGTTCACCAGATCTGTTTGAATCACTATCTGTCTCAGTCAGCTGCGCCTTATGACAGAGTAAATCAGACTCTCCATGCACACTTGCTGCCTTCCTGGCCTTTAAGACTCCTTTTTCTTTGCACTTTGGCAGACTTAGGGGAGTTACATCTGATGTCAGAGGCTCACTAAACTTAGAGGGTGCAGCTTCCTGTATATCTGAAAGGAGTTTCACTTGAACGTAACGTGCTGGTCTTGCTGCCAAGTCATCTGAACTGTCTGACTGATTGTCTGACTCGGACTGTGGTATGTACTCCTCATCTGACAGCTCATCTTCCTCTGAACTTACTTCCTATTATCAAGATATTTCTAATTAATTTTCAGCACCTATAGCTGACAAAAATAAGAAAAAAAGTACAGAATTAAATATTCTCTTACCCACAATGACTGTTTTTCAACCCATTCATGAAGCTTCGAATAGCAGGACTTGTGCCAAAAACTGGAGCACACTATAAGAGAAATGTCATGTGTCAGGACATCTACAACTGCTAACATCCTATGCCTAAATGTAAACCCTATGATTGTTAATCTATCCATATCTGTGCATTAACAATGGACCATACAAATTTACAACAGTTATACTATTTTAAGTTGGATTCATTACATAAATCAGTGATACCAAAATGAATTGTTAAAATATGTCATAGTGCATATAGAACAAGACATCATACTAACATTGACATTTTAGGCCAAACCACTTCAGTGCTGCTACAGGTCCCACACATTCAGCACATTTGTCCATACTTGATATTGCTGAAGGGACCACAATATGTTTGCAGACCTGTGAAGAAAAAACATCAGTGAATGAGAAATTAAAGCAAAAAAGATTTTAAAACATGTGAAACTACAGTACATTATGAGCTGCATTGTCTTCCAAGAATCATTTAATGTATTTTCAGTGACGGGAGTTGTGGTCAATTAGTCAAGATCACTTACAATTATGAAAGAACATTTACATCACATGTTGTAAAAGGTATTGGTTAATGAATTACTACAAATGTTTATTTAGGCATTGATTAATATTACTGAAAGTGAAAACATGTCATTAATAAACTTTTTTTTTTTTTTTTACTGCTTTTTTTTCCCCTAAATACTAAAGAACACAGACCACGCAAAGATGGAGCTTCAAAGCCTTCACTGTTAAGCAGGGGGAAAAAATTGTTAATCCGAAACATAAATACCTCTTTAACTCCTTCAGCAGGGGCACAATATTTCTGCTTCTCATTTAACACATGCTCTTTGACAGGTGACATCTGAAAAGACACATGTAGAGATGATTTCAGCCAACATCAATCTAACTTTTTTTTTTTTATTATTCAATGCACATTTTATTACCTTGTCAACACAGTCTAGATCCTCCAATGGTAAATGGTACATCTTTGGAGTCACCTGAAATTAAGGATGTGGGAAAAAGTAAAATAAACATTCTGCAGACAATGGATTCAGAAATTGTCCAAATGTATGACTTACCTTTTCCAGTCCTTCAGAGGCTGTAGAGACACTAGAGTCCACTGACACTGACTGATCACAAACTACTGTCAGCTGAAAACATAAGAAAAAAAAAAAAAGTTATGAAGTAGATACCCAAGGAAAAGATGGCAGATAATGCGAGAACAAATTCAGGTTTGATGGCATGCCCAAAAACACAAAATAAATGAATACCTTGTCTACATCTTTGACTTCTAACAGAGAGTGTGTGTTGATTTCAAGAGGTGAAGGTTCAATCTTACAAGGAGTCTAGAATACATAAAATTAGACATGAGAAACATTGGCAGCATTAACAATGTTGGGTGGGTACCTTCAAAAAAGGTAAATTACAAAGTACTAGTTAGATCATGAAAGCAGTTCTAAAATTACTTCTCTAATTACTTATTACTGAAAATTTATTTTATTACTTTACTCAAAACCCCTTTAAACAAACAAAAAACAAAACTTAATTATTTTAATCCACATCAAATATAGCCTTTAGCTTTTAAACAATTTATATTTTAAAAAGAAATGTGAATTTACAGTATTCAATGCAAGTTTATCATAAGTAACTTATGTCTTTGAATGAATGAATAAATAGCTACTTTGATTACAACAAACACTGAACATAAATATGATCTAGAACACAAAGTATACATACATACATACAGTTGCAATCAGAATTATTAACCCCCCTGAATTAGCCCCCATTTATTTTTTTCCCCAATTTCTGCTTAACGGAGAGAAGATTTTTTTTCAACACATTTTTAAACATAATAGTTTTAATAACTCATTTCTCATAACTGATTTATTTTATCTTTGCTATGATGACAGTACATAATATTTTACTAGATATTTTTCAAGACACTTCTATACAGCTTAAAGTGACATTTAAAGGCTTAACTAGGTCAATTAGGTTAACGAGGCACGATAGGGTAATTAGGCAAGTTATTGTATAATGA
Source organism: Danio jaintianensis (assembly GCA_903798115.1). Taxonomy (NCBI): domain Eukaryota; kingdom Metazoa; phylum Chordata; class Actinopteri; order Cypriniformes; family Danionidae; genus Danio; species Danio jaintianensis. The sequence continues at coordinate 1,339,011 of CAIGQV010017323.1, read as the reverse complement.
TGGTTTGTTTTGTAGACTATCAAAAAAAAAATATATAGCTTAAAGGGGCTAATAATAAATAAAACAAATTAGACTTTCTCTAGAAGAAAAAATATCAGACATACTGTGAAAATGTCCTTGCTCTGTTAAACATAATTTGGGAAATAAAAAAGAAAATAATAAAAAAAAGGGGGGTTTAATAATTCTGATTGCAACTGTACATACATACATACATACATACATACATGAAAATAAAATAACAGAAAATTAATACCATCTTTAGATCTCTGACTTCTGACTGGGAGAGAGTGTTGATTTCAAGAGGGGGCGGTTCAACTTTACAGAGACTCTAGAAAATAGAGAAGTGGGCATCTGTAACATTAACAGAGACCATAAATGTGTGCATGAAATACTGACTTAAAACAGATAATAAAAATTAATTTATAATCTTGCTTAAAATGTAGTAATGTAATATACAAGATATTAGTATTTCAATATTTAAGCGTCACAAGATAATATTCATGACATTACATGCATATTCATTCTAGTACATCAGCTTGAGTGTGTTTACACTTGTATTACGAGGACCCTGCTTTAAGAAGACCACCATAAGAACATGTTCCTGATGGCAAGTTGATGTGTGTGTGTGTGTGTTTACACCTGTATTACAAACATCTCTATGAGGACCTCCATAAGAACATGTTGACTTGACTGAAGATTCTTAGTGGGTTGTTAGTTTCACAAAAGTCTGGGGCCTGTTCTTCGTATGTGGATTACTCAGTTAGCTGGATTTGATTATTGACAGTATATGATACAATAAAGGATAGTTTGATTCTTCAAAACTCATGGTCTGTGTGGGTCCTAACGCCCCAGTACATCGATGGGGACTCTATACTGTTCAGTGAGCGCCGTCTTTCGGATGAGACGTTAAACCGAGGTCCTGACTCTCTGTGGTCATTAAAAATCCCAGGATGTCCTTCGAAAAAGAGTAGGGGTTTAACTCCGGCATCCTGGCCAAATTTGCCCACTAACCATCCCCATATCATAATTGGCTTCATCACTCTGTCTCCTCTCCACCAATCAGCTGGTGTGTGGTGTGCGGTCTGGCGCAAGATGGCTGCCGTCGCGTCATCCAGGTGGATGCTGCACACTGGTGGTGGATGAGGAGATTCCCCCAATGTGTAAAGCGCTTTGAGTGTATAGAAAAGCGCTATATAAATGTAAGGAATTATTATTATTATTATTATCCAGGATTTGTTGTCATAATAACAGGTCCTGGTAGATGAATACTGTTCTGGAGCAGTTTATTTAATATAAATAGGATTAAATTGAGTCATTTCAAGCAACGGTGCTACTGAAAGTTTGGACCAACTGTTGATAGTTTCTTAGTATTTTATTGAATTGGGGAACTAAATGTAATATTACTTTTTTATTTTTAAAAGTAATTTTAAACTGATTTAATCTACACAAAATTAAAAGGCACAAAAACAGTACACTTTTGTACTTTTTAATGGAATAATATGTACACTTTAGGAACTAATATATACCTTTCAGATACGAATATGGATCTTTTAGGCACAAACGATAATACTGGCCATTTCTGTTGTCATTCAGAGATTTACATGTAAAGAATTGATTATAACCATTACATTTAGTCACACACACACACACACACACATAACTAAATTTTAATGTTGGCAGCTAATAACCAGGTTGCTTGCAGTAGCACAGAAGATGCAGACCACTTCTCAAGTCTCTTTGCTTTGGTTATGCTTTACAGGATTAAGAAACTTTAATGTTGTCACATACAGAAAATCAGTGGCAGTTGTAGGATTTTCATTTTAGTGAACTCAGCCCCTTATGGGGGTATTATAATAATAATAATAATAATAATAATAATAATAATAATAAAACATATTATTATTTTGTGATAAAATTTTAATTGCCACATACAATATGTAATACATTTTATATTCCAAATTAAATGTTACAATAAAAATAGCTAAATGTTAGCTACAGATTTGCTGTATTGCAAACATGTAGATATTATAACAATATTGATAAAACAGCTTGTTCTCTTGCTCTGCATTGCTGTGGTCTATGGATTAAATGAAGAATGAGCTGAAAGAAGGGAAGGAGCCAAAATGTGCTGCCATTTTAATATCAAATTTAAAAGGGGACTGGCAATCTCAAATTATTGCCCATTTCATGGAGCTAAAGCTAATTGAAAAATATTTAGGGGGGCTAAGTAGAAATTTAGGTGGGATAAAGCTGTTTAATCTATGCAGCTTAATGTACTCCTTATAAGCAGGGTCATCAAATACCAGGCTTTTATCAAAGAAACTTAAATCAAACATCAGAAACACATTCTTATTAAGGTCTTCCTAAAAAAGGGTCCTTTTAATTTAGATGTAAACATACACACACACACCAACCTGCCATCAGGAACATTCTTATGAAGGTCTTCCTAAAACAGGGTCCTCTTAATACTGATGTAAACACACACACATGCACACAACCCAACCTGCCATTAGGAACACGTTCTTATGAAGGTCTTCCTAAAACAAGGTCCTCTTAATACTGGTGTAAACAGACACACACACAACCCAACCTGCCATTAGGAACATGTTCTTATGAAGGTCTTCCTAAAACAAGGTCTTCCTAATACAGGTGTAAACACACACACACACAAACTGACATACCAGAATGAACATGAATGCATAATTATGTAATGCATAAGCGGTAACTAACGTTTTTAGGTGAACAAAAAATGTATTGTTAATTACTTCCCCTCATGTCATTCCCAACCTGAGACATTTATTCATCTTCAGAACTAGGCCTGTCACAAAAATCAATATATCGACTTATCGCAGAACACATGACCTTAATAATTTTGGTGATGCTATATATATATATATATATATATATATATATATATATATATATATAT
>CAIGQV010017323.1:1310036-1336072 GCA_903798115.1 Danio jaintianensis | reverse complement strand
TATATATATATATATATATATATATATATATATATATATATATATATATAGCAAATACATAAAACACTATAGTGTTTACTATAAATTACTATAGTACATTTTCATGTGGGTGTCTGACCACTGAAAATAGATCTGGTAGAAGATATCCCAGCCTCGGTTACTTTTTACATTGCACTTTTTTGTTAACATTTATTATTATTTATTTGTTTACAACATACGTTTTTACGAAATAGTTAAAATTACTATAATTAAATGAAATATTCTTAAGAATAAAATATGATGTGTTTTTTGGAAGAGTGTACTTGCATTGTGATGCTATTTTATTGTAATTCTGGCATTACATAATGAGTGAGTCTTAAAATGACAATATCTTTTATCGCAATATATTTTGGTGCAATATATCCTACAACAAAAATAGATATCGTGACAGGCCTATTCAGAACACAAATTAAGATATTTCAAATGAAATCAGAGAACTCTCTCATCCTTCATAGCCAGCAAGTAAAAAAAAATAAATAAATAAAAAAAAAGAGACAAAATAGTCCATGTGCTTTTAGTAGTTCAATCAGAACATTATCAAGCTATTGGAATAATGTTGTGCACAGAGAAAATAAAAAGAACAACCTTATTTAACTTTTTCTTTTCTCCACAGTATCAGTATATTTTGCACATTCATGAGCTCTGTGCAATGATGTATACCCAGGATGCCTGTGCACAACTTTCTCTGTTTAAAAACAAAGCATAAGCGCATTCGAGGTAAGACACCAGAGGCACAGGCAAGCAAAACTCATGAAAGCACACCCTATACTGAAAATGAGGATAAGAATCTGTTGAATGTAGTTATCTTTGTGCTCACAAAAGTTTTTTTGTAGCTTGATAATATTGTAATCTTCATTTGTGTTCTGAAGATGAACTAAGGGGATTGGAACAGCATGAAGGAGAGTAATTAATAACAGAATTTACATTTTTGCATGAACTAACACTTCAACTTGGGTAACAACTGAGCTTTAATATTTTACTATAATCCAATAAATCTGAATTAATAGTGTATAGGATTTCATACCGAGCATCGCCATGGCCACTCAAAATCACCATAATTGTAAGTTATCTCTTCACCAGCACAGATGTTCCTTGTGGCAAATAAGCAAAGGTGAGGTTTTCCATTGACACAGATAGTCTTCATCCTGCTGTTTGGGTAAATATGGTCATCATTTACAAGACGCCCTAGAGAACCGTCATCTCGGGCTGCATCGACACTAAACAAATGACACATATTATCAACACTGAAAAAAATACAACCAGGAGATATCATATTCCTTGTGATCACCAATAATTTAACAGCAATCACTAAGCTTTAAGAACACATTACTAATAAATCACAGCAAAATATGTACTCTAACCACTGACATGATGACTGTTACAATGTAATTTAATTCAATACTTTTTTTTTTAATATACAAACTAGACATATGCTGATATTGAATAATTTAATATATCATGAAAATGAACAAGTGCAACATTGATATTGTGCTGAGCACTTAAAAAAAATAATAAAGTCTTTTTTTTTTTTTTTACTTTTACAGTGGCTTTTAATTATATTCAGATTGTTGTGCTGGCACTGGTCTTCTTAACAGTGCCAAATACTTGGAGAATTTGACCATGGTTTTTTTTAAACAAACATGTTAATCTGGCCTTGGCTATTGAAAATTCTCTAACCATTTATAGCACTTTTGCTCATTACCTCTGTACAGTAAGTTTCCATTTAACATCAGATAATTTATCTAAAATCAGTGTAATGACAATTACAAAAGCATTTATTAATTTCATGTGATGCTAAATTCTTAGTTAATGCCAGTAATGCATTAAAAGTCAATTGTTTTCTTAAATGGAGTTAATGACTAATAAAATTCAGTTGTAGATTTTTTTAATTAAGTTTAACATAACTAAAATATGTATATTTCTCACTGTAGATTTTATTGCCTTTATTAACATTACTAACGAGTCATTTTAAAGTGAAACTTATTCTACTTTATCATACTTTTGCCATTGAATTTGTTTAAATCATTTATTTACTCTAAACATGTACATAGAATAAAGCATTACACAAAGTTTTTTTTGGGGTTATTATATAGTAATCTTTTTAGCAGCTTAGGTCAATATTGTGATAATACCGTATACAGATAAAATCTTCAGTAAGTAATCACAACAAGAACATTTGATAATCACAGAAGCCTAAAATAAATATGCATCAAACATTTGTACATACCAGAGCAGTTTTCCATTGTAGCGAAACTCAAACATAAAAACTTTGAGAGCATCATGATATAATCTTTGTCTCCTTTCACATTCTTCTTTGCTTATGAGATCCCCTCTGTATTCCAACAGGAAATCACCTTTATCAAACTCAGTACAACTGAACACACCTCTCCCTAAACAACAACAGAGAGGGGAAATAATCACTGAGAACCACACTTAATGAACCTTAAACTACTTTATTACAAAAGTCGCTTTAATGGGATAGTTTACAAAAAAAAAATCATTTACTAAACATCAAATTATGGTAATATCTTATCTTGTTTACAAAAACTTACAACAGGTTTGTAACAACTTGAGTGACTAAATGACACATTTTTTACTTTTTGGTGAATTATACCTGTAACATGGCTCCATACAGACATTTTACTCACCTTTATTGTCATTAATGAATCTGCCATCCAGCCCATTTTTGTCATTCTTCAAGCGACAAAACTGTATGGCATCTTCCAGTGGCTTGAGCCTTTTCCTTCGCCTTTTCACTTCAGCCATAATTTAATATCTCTGATTCAACAACAACAACAACAACGATAATAATTATTATTATTGGATTCTATTTGACAGTAGCAAATTTATGTTTTCAGCTTGATAATTAATAAATTACATTTCTACTGGGACAGAGTAAATGTAATATTGAAAATATATCAAAGCTTAATTGTTTAATTAGTAACATGCATTGCCAAGGATTTTATTTAGAAAACTTTAACGGAAATGTTATTTTTGCATATTCGTCTTTATTTTCTAAACCCCATATGAAGAAAAATACTACAGAAACTTATATAATACTACAGTATTCTGAAGAACTCGTAGTGTTGAAAACACAATAATATATACTGTATAATGTATAAATGCGACATATTACTTCTCCTTAAATCCAGTAAGTATTCAGAGCACACAAGTAGTAGTAGCAATATTTCATGTAGTCATTTTACAGCACTAATATGACAGAACATTGCACTTGTTCAGACGCCCCTCCCCTTTACAGATTGTCATGTCAACACATTAGTATAATGTCTACACTGTTTTATCAAAGTTACACTAAACGGAAGTTAAAAATGATAAGCGTCGCCGATTTACGTATACTACAATCAGTAACATAAATCGGCTAAATCTGTTAGCATCACGCGCTAGCTGATTTTTAACTGTAAAACGAGTTGCAGTTAGAAGATGCTCACAAACAAGCCAAACTTTGCCACAAACACTCAGAGAAGCGATTTATCAGAAGTATAACTTACCTTATATATAACAGGTGTCTGAAAATGTGTTCAATTTCCAGGTGTCTTCGAATCAGGTAGAGAAAAGCCCTCAGGCCTAAACAGGAAGTTGCAAAACGTCACCTTCGCGCTGATTAGAGTGCGCGTAATCGGGATTTAAAATAATAATATAAAATCATTTAAACACCCACCTATGATATAAGCCTTGGTGTTTATCTTTATGATTAGACTTAATATTACACTATACTTTAATTTCTCGATATTAAATTATTTCAAGTCACTCTCAAACTTTATGATATTTAAGGATAATGTTAAATTGCAGGATTTTTAAATATATATTTAATATATATAAGTAAATCATAGGAAATCAAGTGTAAACAATAAGTAAACCACATTAACTTACTTGTACAAGCGTGTCCTGCACAATGAGTGAATGTAGTGTAGTCCCGCCCACATTCGCCATTTTGTTTTTGTAATTTCGCGCCTAGCGGCGCGATCTAGCCAATCAGCGTCCTCCAAACCTCACACAGCGTAAAACATGCAAATGTTCGATGACGCAGGTGCTGTACCGGCTCCGGGCTACAGGGGCGCACCCACGGACTCAGAGGATACACTGTGTATAGTGAAAAATCTGGGTTTTGTGGTATATTAAGACATGCCGGCAAACTTTGAGGGGGCGCTTTTGGGACATAGACAAGTGCATCCACGCTGTTTGATTTATGCGGACCTGGGGTAAGTCCTCATAAGCGGAAATGTCCGTGTAATGCTGGTGCGTATTCAGGTCAAAAGTCCGTGTAAACCACAAAAACCAACACACACACACACACACACACACACACACACACACACACACACACGTAGGTATTCACCGCGCACAAGTTAATGCTGGAGCCATTAAAATAAATACCGGAACGCAAAACACGAATATCTGACATTTTCCGGAACAGGATCCAGCAAGATCCAGCAAGCACTGACTATGGCTATGGGACTGCATGTTTTTTATCTATGTGCACTTGGGCTAACTTTCTGAACACTAGTGTACTAGACTATGTTTACCGGGGCTATCTTGCCGAATGGGTTAACACTAGTGAATTAGTGTGAGCCTAGCCTACATTGCAGGCCGGATTAGCATTAATCCACACACTATGAGTCCTTACAGCAAAATATCATGCAGCAGGTTATTAAAAATAAATATAAACCCAGCAACAACCTGTGCAATTACAAATGAAAAGAATGGTAATATCATTGCCATACTCTGTACAGGGTTGTGATGGCATGGATTTTCTGATGGATGTCCGCTCCAGGATGGAGTAACACATATACTTTCTTATGTCTTTATGATTATTAATAAAGTTGAATGTATAAGAGCCCAGATTATATAATGACCTTAGTGTCATCCTACTTCAGAGTAAAACTGTAATAATATGTGTGTGATTGCTTTTCTTTATGCCAAAGGATTTGTTTCCTCAGGATCTACCCAGACAGGTCAGAGGTCATAAAGACCTCTTGAGTGGACCTGGACTCTAGAAAACTTTAATTGAGGATAGTAAGAGTGCTAGGTCTCTAGATAAGGATTTGGATGTGACTAGCCTAGCATGCCATTCACATTGATCGGCTCTGGTTGTTTCGTCTTCGCAGAGAGACGGCTAGGTCACTGTGAGAGAATCTAGAGGTGGGAGAAAACACCGTATGTCCGTTCCAACATCAAACAGGTTTAGCCCCCTCAGTGATGCACCCACTGAGAAACCTGATGAAAGTGCCCTAGTAATTGGCGACTCCATAGTATGGAACATGCAAATAGAGACACCACCCACCATAGTCAAATGTCTGCCGGGAGCCAGAGCGCCTGACATCATGTCAAATTTAAAAGTGCTGGCTAAATCTAAACGTAAGTTCAGTAAGATCGTTATCCACCTCGGTGCTAATGATGTTCGGCTACGTCAGTCAGAGATCACTAAAAGTAATGTTAAAGAGCTGTGTGATTTTGCAAAGATGATGTCAGACACTGTAATATGCTATGGTCCCCTGCCCGCTTATCGTGGTGACGAGTTCCACAGCCAACTCTCATCACTCAATGGCTGGATGTCGAAGTGGTGCCCACTGAATAACATAGGTTTTGTAGACAATTGGCCAAGTTTTTGGGGTAGACCTGACCTGTTGAAGAGAAATGGTCTTCATCCCACCCGGGCTGGGGCCGCTCTCCTCTCTAGTAATCTGGCATATAGTCTTAGTGTTGACACTTGACTAACTCAGGCCCAGGTCAGGGAGCAGACCGATTGGCTTAACCAACCATCTGTTAGCCTCGACAGTTTACCTAACTCAGATAATCTGCAGCACATAGAGCCACCTAGATATAAGAACATAGAGACTGTGTCTGTTCCCCGAACCTCTAAATATAAAAAAACTCTCAAACCCATTCAAAGGTAACAATCTAATTGACAATCTAACAAATAAAGGTAACAATCTAAAAAATAAAGGTAATCAAAAGATAAAACTTGGATTTTTGAACATTAGATCACTCTCCTCTAAAAATATTTTTGTTAATGATTTGATAACTGATCTAAAGCTAGATGGCACTATGTCTAACAGAAACCTGGGTTAAACCAGATGACTATGTAGAAGTCCACCTATTAGCCCAATGACGAAACTAACAGCATGTTCGAAGGTTAAATGCGTGTAAACCTTTTCTAGTGCTTCTGAAAAGAATTTTGTTATTTATTAGAATTTATTCATACTTGTTTTTCAGCTCCGAATTTAATCTGACTCCAATTTTAAGTGACCGTCAAATTTAGAATGTATTTCTAATTGTAAGAACGGATCACATTCATCATTTATGGCTCAATTTGGAGTTTGATTTATATCTGATCCCATACTCTTCAGTTATACGTTCATTAGGGACCAAACGCCGCTTAGAGTTCCACGCCCCGGGATTGCGTTTCTTCTCACGGACATTATCTCGACACTCTGAAGTTAGTCAGAGGATGTAGGGTAAACTAATACTCAAATAGTCTGGTTGCCTACTGCTCACTCATCCTAAAAGAATAGTTTATTTAGTCATTTCCATACAACTAGCTAATATCAGTGGTTAAATTATTAAAAGATCTTCATGCTGTCGTGCCAAACTGCTCCGTACAGTCAAATGCGTCTTAGCAATCGAATATAATCATGTCACAAATATAATGGAAGCGCAGACTCCACTTAATCTACTAGATATAAAAGATTTCAGGAGAATTCGGAATGAATCAAAACTTAACACTTTATTTTCCAGATGAAAGTGTATCACGCCAATTACAGAATCAAAGAATAAATGCCAATTCAGAAATATACTACATCAATTACTCAAAGATAAATCCAAGAGTTATGAATGTATAAAGTACGTTGCAGCATATAAGTCTCTGACGCAAAAGCTCAGAAGCTCATACACTGCAACGGGGAATCCTGGCTACAAGATCCCAATGACCCATCTCACACCTTTCCCTTAAGTACTCAGCTCAGAACAAACAGACATAAATTCAAGACAAAAAAGGTGCAACCAATACCCTTGTCTGGTAGTGAGTTTGAGGTGTCAACCATCTACTAAGGTGGAGCATCTGGCAAAGATTTTATCAAAGCCAAAAACCAAATCAACATATACAAGTGAAATATTACAGTGAAATTGAGACCACTTTACCAATCACATAAAGACATTTAAAATTATACCAAAGATGAATAAAGAGCTACAAGATATACACCATATTACAAACTTGGACATTTTATGTGAAATGTGAGTGATCTGCTCTGATGGAGAAGGTAAAGTAAAGGTCAGGAAGGGGGCTCAGGGTGAAAGGAGAGGAGTGAGCTTTCCCGCATTCCCACCTGGTGAGGTGTAGAGCCAATTGTCTCTGTTTCCAGCCCATGCTTGTATTGTCAAAGAAATCAAAGTATCTGTGGTATCTCAAATCTTACAGTCAGGAAGAGGAGCTTAGGATGATTTGAATAGAACAGTTGAACAGTTGGTTTCCTGATCTTCTTCTCAGATCAGAAAGTTTATTGTTTTAGCACCTGACAATTCTCGTGGTCTCACCTCGTAGAATTTTCAAAACAGTTTTCAGGGTTGGAGTCTTACAACTACATGACCCTAAATGAGTCTTCACCTGAAGGATATCATTATAAACTCGAGCCGCGTCTTAAAGGCAAAGGTGGAGGCGTTGGCATTATATACAGTAATATTTTTAGTGTTACTCAGTGATCTGACTTCAGATATAATTAATTTGAAGTAATAGTGTTGTATATTTCAGTGTGTAATTTAAACAATAAATTTCAATCTAAATTTATATTGGCAACTGTATATAGGCCTCCAGGGCACCATACCAACTTTACAAAAGAATTTGCTGATTTCTTATCCGAAATAGTTCTGGCCACAGATAAAATTTTAATTGTTGGTGATTTTAATATTCATATAGATAATGAAAAAGATGCTTTAAGTCTGGCCTTCTTAGACATACTAGCCTCTGTTGGAGTGAAACAGCATGTCTCAGGGCCTACTCATCAGCATAATCATACCTTAGACCTAATATTATCACATGGTATTGATATTGATAATGTTGAAGTTGTGCAGCAGAGTGATGGTCAGATCACTATTTAATCTCTTGTTTATTGTGCATTGATAGGTCTACAAAACCAGCTTCTATTTATAAATATGGTAGAACAATCACCGCTAGCACTAAACATCACTTTGTCAGTAACCTACCTGATCTTTCTAATTTCCATAGCATTCCAGGCAGCCTAGAAGAGCTTGACACTGCAACTGAAACTATTGATTCTGTCCTTTCTAGCATGTTAGACATAGTTGCTCCGTTACACTTAAAAAAGATAATCTGACGCCATGGCACAATGAGCACACACGTGCCTTAAAGAAAGCAGCCCGGAAAATGGAATGTAGATGGAAGAAATCAAAACTAGAGGTTTTTCGTCTGGCCTGGAAAGAAACTACACTTAACTTTAGAAAAGCTTTAAAGTCTGCCAGATCTGCTTATTTTTCAACTTTAATAGAAGAAAATAAACACAACCCTAGAGTCCTGTTTAACACAGTAGCCAATCTAACTAAAAATAAAGCATCAACATGCATTCCTCAACACAGCAGTAACGATTTTATGAATTTTTTCACATGCAAGATTGATGATATCAGAGATAAAATAAGCACCATCAATCTGCCTCCTACAGCTTCATCCCAATTAGAGCACTGTAGACCGTTAATGGATAAACTTCAAACTTTTTCAGCAGTAGGTGAGGAAGAATTGTCTAAACTGATAAATTCGTCCAAATCAACAACGTCTATGCTAGAACCTATACCGACCAAATTAATAAAACAATTGTTTTCAGAAGTTTCTGAACCTGTTCTTAACGTTTTGAATTCATCCCTACTTTTAGGATATGTTCTTAACTTTTAAACTAGCTGTCATTAAGCCTCTTATTAAAAAAACAACAGCTTGATCCCAAAGAACTAGTAAATTATAGACCCATCTCAAACCTGCCTTTTCTATCAAAGCTACTAGAAAAAGTCGTATCTGCTCAACTATGTTCCTTCCTACAAAGAAACAATATTTATGAACAATTTCAATCTGGATTTAGAGCATTTCATAGCACAGAAACAGCACTCCTAAGAGTTACAAATGACCTCCGTCTGTCGTCCGATCGTGGTTGCATTTCTCTCTTAGTGTTATTGGACCTCAGTGCTGCATTTGATACAATCGATCATAATATTCTCCTTGATAGGCTTGAAAATTATGTTGGTTTTACAGGAACTGCATTGTCCTGGTTCAGGTCTTATCTATCTGAACGTTATCAATTTGTATCAGTTAATGAAGAAGCATCATACAGATCAAAAGTACAATGTGGGGTACCACAAGTCTCAGTTCTTGGTCCCTTACTTTTCCCTAACAGTTAGCTTCCACTGTTATGCTGATGATACACAACTTTATATCTCCTCTCAACCTGATAATATGTATGAATTTACGAAATTAAGATTGTATAACTGATATAAAAAATTGGATAACTAATAACTTTTTATTATTAAATTCAGATAAAACTGAGGTCTTGCTTATTGGACCCAAAAACCTCACACGCAAAAACCTAGAACACTGTCTAACCCTTTTGATAGCAACCTGTCGTTTGAAGGCCAGATTTCAAGCATCTGTAAAACTGCATTTTTCATCTTAAAAATGTTGCCAAACTTCGACATATGCTATCAGTGTCTGATGCGGAAAAGCGTATTCATGCTTTCATGACCTCTCGGTTAGACTATTGTAATGGGTTACTAGGTGGTTGCCCTATTGGTCTATTTAACAAACTTCAGCTGGTTCAAAATGCACCCGCTAGAGTGCTTTCTAGAACAAAAAAATATGATCATATTATTCCAGTTCTTTCATCATTGCATTGGCTCCCTATTAAATATTGTATACATTTTTTAATTTTATTGACTACCTACAAAGCCCTGAACGGCTTAGCTCCCCAGTATTTGAGGGAGCTCCTGGTATATTATAGCCCCTCACGTCCACTACGCTCAATAAATTTTGGACAATTAATTATTCCTAGAATATCAAAATCAACTGTAGGCGGTAGATATTTCTCATATCTGGCACCTAAACTCTGGAACAGCCTTCCCAGCACAGTTCGGGAAGCAGACACACTCTGTCAGTTTAAAACTAGATTAAAGACACATCTCTTTGCATTAGCATACATATAAAACACAAATGCTTTTGAAATAAAAATCCTCTAAAGGATTGTTAGTCTGCATTATTTAGGGCAAGCGGAGCTGAAAACACTTCCCAAAAGACATTATAATTTGAACGGCATCTGCGCTTATGTTAGTCTTTTTTTTATTCCCGAGGTTTCCATAATCCTGGACCAGGCCGTATTCTGAGCAGCTGCTGTGGTGGTCATGGAGGAGTGGAGAGCATGAGACTGATTCCTGTAAGACCCCAGTGACAGACGAGTCTTCGCATTATCCTGAAGGGCTAGCCTGTACACCAGCCGGTGACCTCTCCCACCTGCAGCTTCTCCACGATGGACATCCATCGTTCTCCAGCCTCCGGCGCCTAGACTGCAGCTCTGCACAAGACGTTTGGCCATAGGAGAAATGGTCGTGCCCAACTGAGCCTGGTTTCTCTCAAGGTTTTTTTTCCTTTACTTTCGCCAATTGGTGAAGTTCGTTCCTCGCCGCTGTCGCCACTGGCTTGCATGGTTCGGGACCTGTGGAGCTGTGCATCGATGGATTTGCTCTTCAGTGTTTGGACTTTAAGCAGTGAAAATTAAACCACACTGAACTGAACTAAACTGAACTTAAACTCTGAAAACTGGACTGACACTGTTTCAATTCACTGCACTCTTCTATGTTAAGCTGCTTTGACACAATCTACATTGTAAAAGCGCTATAGAAATAAAGATGAATTGAATTGAATCTAGAAGAATCTGTTCATATTGTTATTTGCTTATGTGTTAATTATGTCTAAAGTGATATTTGTCATTTTAAGTGTTAAATCTTTTAAAGTTAATTCCTTTTTATTTAAAATGCTTGTTTGGATGTAGATTATACCGGTTTTTAAACAGTTTTAGATAATTATATTTTAGATAAAGACGGCTGAGAGTACACTCAGCCTTGGGAAAGAAACAGATTGTACTTTGAGTGTGTGTGTGTGCGTGTGCGCGCGCGTGTGTGTGTTCTATTTGATTGTGGATCCTTTCACAGGTCTGGGGTCAGCTCTAAACAGCCTAGTGGCTGTCAAATGTTTGTAAGCTTGGGATATTGAGATATTGTTCATAATTATACGCATGCACCCACATGGAAATTTTCCAAGTCTATCTGTATTCTAACGAATGAGATTAAAACACCTATATGTATGATGCAGTTAATGACATTATTTAAGAGTATAATTGTTGATGTTTGAATTGTTCATCTGACAGACTGGTAATTTTTGGGTTCAAACTGTAAATTATCCCTACAGTTTTGGTGGAGGACACGTGGCATATGTTTACTGGTGACACCTTTGATCAATCAGCAAAAAGGTAGGAAGATTTAAAATATTAATAGACTAGGGATTGTCTGTGAAGTAGTAGTAAGTAACGGAACGCTTTGCGGTTCTCATTCAGATGTGGATGAAAGACACCAGTGGATTCTCCAAATTTATGGTAGATTTGTGTGGAATCCTGTGGAATAGCTGGTGTGTGTTTTTTACAGTACACCAATAACAATATTGATATGGATAACTGTAATTGAAAGGTGTACCTACTCCCCCCAGACTTAAGTTACTCAGTTGATGGGTGTGTAAGAGACTTGGAAACTGGTTTTTGTATTTAGTAGTGACTAAATTAACATTGGATTGGTTTTGGTATTTAGTAGTAACTAAATTAACTCTGAGTGTGTTATAAGTTCCACCACTGCTATCTTCCTGCTTCACAGACAAGGGCATGCCCGACTTTAAGAATAGTGTAGGTCAGTTTATTAGAGAAATAAATAATTGAATAAAAATTACAATATAATAGATATCCATTAGATAGTAGTGGCCACAAAAGTCAGACAAGATACCTAGGAATATCAGGGCGAGGTTGATTGATAAATGATGCACAAGAAGCATCACAAGAAAAATATGACTCTAACTGGATTGGACCGGTCTGGACAGTTTGCACATCTTGGAGATGGTTTGCAGATTCATCAAGCAGAAGCCAAGCGCTGTTGGTAAGTTTGTCCTCTCAATCTCTTGCTGCTTTTGGTGTTAAATGACTGAAAAAATAAGTAGCATGCTCAGTCTGCATAGAAATCATGAAATAAAAGAGAGCAGAATGCAGTAAATTGCTCAGCAAAGCTCTCAGGTTCAAATGATCTTAGAACTTATTTAAAGAAAAATTATTCTTTCTTTGGCATTTGATTGAAAAGCTAAAATCTAAATGTTGAGTGTCTAGCAGCAAAGACTACAAGCACAGAAACTGTCAGTAACATTTTATGGGAATAAAGAAAAGCTTGTTTTGTTTTAGAAGATAAGATTGTGTGTGACTGCACTTGCTTTTTGTTTTGGCCCTCACCATGACTCTGGTTTGAGCTGTAAAAGTAAGAGTCATGTCTAAAAATGTGCAATGTAGGTCTGTGCAAACAAGTAACTTTACTGTTGGATTTATATATTTTTAATTTAAAAAAGTAACATAAACGGGGGTTTCAAATATTAATTTGTTGGATGCAGTTAACCCCTGAAAGATCTAAAAACCATTGTTGACTAAAAGCACTAACTTTGAAAATGCATGTCAACTCTGTTTTATATGTTGTAGAATGGGCTTGAGTAAAAAGGTATTACAATGAAATTATGTTATTGAAGATAATGTTATGATTAATGTTTGTTAAAAATTTGTGAAATGCATTGCTAGCAGTTGTGGATTCCTCACAGCTGTCTCACTTTCTCATTCGATGATTAATTTTTATGCCCTAATAGAGGAATAAGTAATTAAACATTACATTTAACAAATAAGAGATTGCAAAATGGGGCTGCACGGTGGCGCAGTGGGTAGCACGTTCGGCTCACAGCAAGAAGGTTGCTGGTTCGAGCCTCGGCTGGGTCATTTGGCGTTTCTGTGTGGAGTTTGCTTGTTCTCCCCGTGTTCGCGTGGGTTTCCTCTGGGTGCTCCGGTTTCCCCCACAAGTTCAAAGACATACACTATAGGTGAATTGGGTAGGCTAAATTGTCCGTAGTGTATGTGTGTGATTGAGTGTGTATGGATGTTTCCCAGTGATGGGTTGCGGCTGGAAGCGCATCTGCTGTGTAAAACATATGCTGGATAAGTTGGCGGTTCATTCCGCTGTGGTGACCCCAGATTAATAAAGGGACACCCTCCTCATTGGCTGGTCTCAACTTCTGTTTTTTGTGGGTATGAAGGATGGCGGTCTTGTGCCTAAATTTAGTTTTCAGAGTTTGAACTCCCAAATTGCACACATGTGCCCTATCCACTGCCCCATGCACCTGTGGCTCAGGAAGAACTCAGTGGGGCTTGCGTCATCTCCAAGCTGGACTTGTGGGAGTGCATATAACCTTGTTCGAATCAGGAAGGGAGAGGAGTGGAAGATGGCCTTCATCACTTTCACTGGCCACTGGTCATCACCAATACCAGGTCATGCCATACGGTCTGTCCATCTCTCCGGCCATCTTTCAGACTGTTAGGTCCCATGCTGGGCCTGATTTGTTTTGTTTGATTTATGAGTTGCAGGTAGCCTGGTTGGTGATTTGTGGGTGGGGTGTTCTTAAACCATTTGAATTAGTCCCAATGCTGTATCAAATATGTATTTGTTCCTGTAAAAAGTGTGATCAACAAACCCATGTTGAAGTTTTTCGCAAATTTACTAGACATTTTGATCACTGGTGTTCCACCTTTAATGTTCACACTTTTGAAGGTTTGCAGGAATTAATCCTCACTGGATAGATTAAAAATATATAATTCCAGAAAACATAATGAGAACAAGCCCTGAACTGCTGGTGAGGCTGTAGTTGTCACGGTCGGTGGGTGGGGAAAGGAGCGAGGACTCAAGTGCAGACAAAAAATGAGGGCTTATTACAAAATAATAAAAAAAGGCAAAACAAACTACCCCGAGGGGGAAAACATTAACAAAACAAATAAACCAACTTGACTGGGCAGGCTGGCAGGGATCAGGGCTGGAACACACAACAGGACAAGGCAAGATACGACGACGAACTGGCACAGGACAGCAGACATGAGGAGAATATAAGCAGAAATAATTACCAAACAGACAGGTGAACAGGATAAACTAATAATGGCTTAACAAGGAGGGTGGGACTACACAATAGACAGGAGAGCACATGACATATAGAAACACCACAAGCCATGTGCTCACATAAATGAGACTAGAATACGCAGCCAATGAGAGAACTCATTAACCGCGTGTTTACACAAGACAAAGCACAAAACTAAAGCACGTGGCCACAATGTAAATTGTAACACCACAAACAGAACGCAAGACACGAGCACACGATAAGTAAAACACCTTACCATGCACTCACACATGCAACGTGCATGTTTCATCCCAGCGCCAACCAAAACGCTGGGAATGAAACACCACGCTGCAGACAGAACAAACAAACACCAGGACAAGAGCGCACATCTAGAGCACGCCCGGACCTCGCGCGCCCACATTAAGCGGGAGCGCGCAAAGCCCGAGCGCAGTCACGATGGCTCTCAAACAGACACAATGACAGAAAAACGAGTGCAAAAAAGTCGAGCCGAGAAAACTCGAGCCGAGCACAACATACAAGACATGATAGGACTAGTGTCTGGACTCTGCCACCAAAACAAGAATTTACAAGACCGGAGTGGCAGAACCCTGACAGTAGTATTGGCCCAATGATTTTGTGCTAACACACAAAAGATGGCTAAGGTGATTATTAAATGAATGTGGAAGTAATAAAGATGGGTAGAGTTTTTTAAAGCTGAAAAAGAGCTGAATGTGCCCTCAACAGCCATTCCTGATTCGGAGTGCTGTTATTGTTTTGAGGAGCATTGAAAAAGGAATGCCCTGTCCTCAGAAATAAACATATGCATGATGGTGCAAGTGGGTGAGTGAGAGTCTCCAATTTGGTGCTGTTCTTGTGGTGTTTTTCTTTCTTCTCCTTAAATGTTTCTAGGATCTGGATTGCTGGAGAGGGGAAGAGATGAGGGTGGGGTATACCAATTTGGGACTTATCATTATGCACTTTCTTATCCCAAGGAGTTGTGTGAGCTGTACTGATGTTTTAATATTGGGAACATATATAGTATTTAAGTAAAAGAAAAAGTTATTTGTAGGAATTGAAATAAGAATTGGATTTTTGCAGATATCCAGTATATTTCAACTAATTGTGGTCGATATCCAATATGGACATTTAAGTCTACATATATATTTTTGCGTTATGTCCTGGAATGATTTAGGGCTTTTTTAAGCAAAAGCTGTATTTGTTTTTATATTTAGGCTATTGTTTGTTTCAGTTTCAGATTCCAAAGTCTTATTTTATTTTAAAGAGGTCGAGCCTTCTTATATATGGCTCCTAAACTCTGGAATGGCCTTCCTGATAATCTCTGAGGCTCAGACTCACTCTCTCAGTTCAAGATTAAAGACCTATATTTTTAGTAAAGCATACACACAATGCATCATATAACTGTAGGATGAATAAGTGTGCTCTATGCAGGTGAGTGGACTTGACAAACCACCAATAGGACACACTCTTCCTGTCTTAATACACCAGGAACTTTGTTTGAAATACTTCTCTTTTGTATGTTTGTTTCTATAATTCCTATTTCCGTTTATAGCACTTCAGTTTTGCATTGACATTAATATCTCTTGTTCAATTGCATTATGAACAGCAGGTACACTAATTATTTTCTTTGTTCTCTATTTTCACCTGGAAATGCTATCCCGAGTCCTCTAACGATTGTGCAGCGCCACTTGATAAGATATCCAAGAAATGTGAAGCAATGAGGCCATCCATCAAATACTTCAAAGAAAGCACATACATTTAATACACAAATAAACTTCATTAAACATATACATATAGACATCACCTATATACACTATGTAACCGCAGGTTAACTATGTTTATATATAATAACTTTTACTCTTAAAAGCTATTAGTTACTAGTTAATTAAAGTTATTAATAACTAATAAAGTTATGGTAACCGTAACTTTTCTGACTTTGATTGTAATGCACTAATGTGGACCTATTGTAAAACTGCTTTGAAACAATAATTATTGTGAAAAGCACTATACAAATAAACTTGAACTGAATATTTTGAAAAGAAACGGATATGGATGAAATAAAATAAAAATAAATGTTCATTTAAAGAGCGAACACAGTTTAAATTAACTTTTAAAATAACACTAAATTAGTCCTTACTGAATTTTTGATTATTCATTATTATTAATATTATAAAAAAAGTATTGTTTTAATATTATTTTAAGATTATAATATGTTATATTTTATATATTTTATGTGTCATTAAACATTTTAAATGCTCTACTGCAACAGAGCCGTCCACACAGAGAGAAGAACAAAGCTGTTAAGAGAGCTACAACTTGCAGAACTGATTTTTGATCTAATCAACATTGTCTCAGACACAGAGAGACACACACAGTGACCATAGAATTACAAAATTTCAATCTCATGAAGTGGACACAAAATTAGTATTTCCTTTTATTCAAATAATCATGTATATATTGAATATGCGCTGTTTGAAATACTCCACTGTATGAAACCTTGGGGTGGTTCACGACGATATACTATTTTAAACTTTAATTTATGTGTAATGTAGCTGTTTGAACATAAACAACATCTTTGAATGTAAGACGCTTAAAGTTCAATGCAAAGGGAGACATTGGCTTTTACAGAGTTAGCTTAGCAAAGCCTACAACGAACGAAGTTTGGGGACTACAAAAAATACATCCGGGTTAAAGATGTCATAAACCCTTAAGGTTACGAGCATAGTAAACGTGCAGCGAATGGGCGTGGCCACAGAGATGCTGTTATGTTGTAGCAGAGAAGGCTAAAATGCCGTCCATTCATTAATTTATTCATTTTCCTTTCGGCTTGGTCCCTTTATTAATCTGGGGTCGCCACAGTGAAATGAACCACAAACTTATCCAGCTGATGTTTTACACAGCGGATGCCCTTCCAGCTGCAACCCATCACTGGGAAACACCCATACACTCTCATTCACACACATACACTATGGACAATTTAGCTTACCCAAATCACCTATAGCCACATGTCTTTGGACTTGTGGGGGAAACTGGAGCACCCGGAGGAAACCCACGCGATCACGGGGAGAACATGCAAACTCCACACAGAAATGCCAACTGACCCAGCCGGGGCTCGAACCAGCGACCTTCTTGCTGTGAAGCAATTGTGCTACCCACTGCGCCACCATGACGCCCACATAAAGAGAGATGTGGTACCAATTTATTTGTAATTATGTTCCAGAGAATACTGGACTACTTTATGTCTTCCTACATAAAACTATCTTGTACAAAATATTCCTCCCAGATAACATATTACTTTTTGGTAAATACTGCAGTGCTTTTTTTTAATCATTCTGTAGTAAAATATATTACAATATTTGTAAATACAATACAGTAATTACAGTATTTTAATTTTTTGTTAAAAATATTTAAGCATAAATGTTTAGTAATAAAATTGATATTAAAAAACACCCATTTAAGTCCTCAAAGCATATACACTCTAAAAAAAAAAAACTTGCTAAATAGCACCAAATGTGGTTCTTTGGCTTGTAATCATAGGGGAACCTTTTTTGGTGCTATATAGCACCAATCTTTTAAGGTGCTATAATGAACCATAAGAAGTGCTATATAGAACCAAGTTAATAGGTGTCACACCTGCTGCTAGTTCTCACTCACCTTCCACCACGCACCACACCCGTGAACCCTCACCTGATTACTAATCACCTGCACCTGCAATCACCACACAGAATACTCACCTCACTCACTCAGTCATCGGCTGGAATCAGACATACATGGTCCCCTTCGTCTTCTCTCTTGTCTTCTCCTGCGCTCGTCCATGGATGTCCTCCTTCCGTGAATACCACAGCAACGATATAAGGGAAGTGACTGTTCTTATGTTGGCAATAGCCATTGAACTGAACTGAACTGAACTGCTGAACTGTGTGTGCGTGAGATCGCTCACCTTCTTCAACACCATTTACCTACTTCACCTAACTACTATTGTGCATATCACTTGAATAAACACCCTTGAAGTTTACCCTTCATTGTGTGACCATGACAGGATTCCAGCCCCTCAAACTTACCAAGGCAAATGGAGACTAACGCTGCTCTGATCGGAGTTGCTCCGGATCCATTCGCCAGCATGGTAAACTCTCTCCGGCAAACCCTACCAGCCGCCCCACCGAATGCCGGCACCAATGCCTCTTTTAATGTGAACACGCCCCTCGCTCGACCGATGAACTATTCCGCCGAGCACCTGCACTGGTTTTTTGTTGCAATGTTCCCTGTATATAGAGGCTAACCATCACCAATTCCCCAACGAACTCTCTAAAGTAACCTTTGTGATTTCCCATCTTACTGGATGAGCCCTCCAGTGGGCGGACGCTCTCTGGAATGCCCGAAGTCCAGTGGCGGCCACCTATCAATCCTTCACGGATAATTTTAAAGAGGTGTTTGCCGTCTCACTTACCCCTTTGTCCATGCACGATGAACTACTCACTCTCCGCCAAGGTAACGCCTCCATCCATGACTACACGCTGCAATTCCGAGCACTCGCCACCAGTAGCGGTTGGAACCAAGTGGCCCTCCTAGCAGCCTATCGTAGAGGTCTAAAACCCAGCACTCAAAGGCACATGGTGATTTACGCGGATGATGCCAACTTGGACACTTTTATAAAAAAAGCCATCAGTACTTCACAACACCTTTCAGCCTGTACCACTCCACCACGTCCTGAGTATGTTCCCATTCCCAGCACTCCTTCACCACCACCAGAAGAGAACGAACCCATGATTACAGATTCCTATGGCCTAGAAAGTTCTGAACGATAACGTCGGATCAAACACAGACTTTGTCTGTATTGTGGGGAAGCATCTCACCTCATCTCCGCCTGCCTAGTTCGTCCACCTCGCCTAATGGTGAGTAAAGTAACTCTCACCCCTACCGTTTCTCACATTCCTCATTTAAAAGCACAACTAATCATTGACTCTTGGACTTACCCCATACATGTACTGGTGGATTCTGGAGCGGCTGGAAACTTCATTTCATCAAATTTTCTCTCCAAACATCATATCCCCTCCGTGAGCAGTGAAACCCTCTTCAAAATCACCACGATCCAAGATTCACCATTAGGCGACGGGAAAATCACCCGAAGGACCCAGGAAGTCACCATTCTTTCACCTCTTAATCACAGAAAAATTCATTTTAATGGTTTTACCCCGTGGAAACGTGAACGTTATCATGGGCAGACCCTGGCTTGCACAGCACCAACCCAAGATCGAGTGGAACACCGGAGAGATCCTAGAGGGGAGCACAGCTTGCAAACACCACGATCATCTAACTCGCCCTGCCGGTCATTATCCTAACCAGAATCACCATCACATCCACACCACCTCCATCGAAAGCGCTGTCAGCCCCGCAGCTGTCGATATCCCTACCGTCTATGCACCCTTCCTAGACATCTTCAGTAAGGAACGAGCCACCCAGTTACCCCCACATCGGTCCTGGGATTGTGGTATTGACCTACTGCCAGATGCTAAACTCCCTCACAGAAGAATCTACCCTCTCTCTCATCCTGAACATATTGCCATGGAAACATACATCCAGGAAGCTCTCCATCAAGGATTCATCCGACCTTCCACCTCACCAGCGGCATCCAAAATTTAGACCTCCAAAGCGCTTACAACCTGATACGTATCCGAGAGGGGGATGAATGGAAAACTGCCTTCATCACCCCCACAGGCCATTATGAATACCAGGTGATGCCCTATGGCCTAGCCAACAGTCCTTCCATCTTCCAAAATTTCATGAATGACATATTCCGGGATTTCCTTCACCAATTCGTCATCGTCTATATAGACGACATCCTCATCTACTCCCGTAATTCTGCAGAACATCAGCGTCATGTTCAACTGGTCCTACAACGTCTCTGCCAACACCAGTTGTAGAAAATGTGAGTTCCATAAATCGTCCATATCCTTCCTCGGATACGTCATCACTCCAGAGGGGGTCAGCATGGAGACCTGTAAGATCGATGCAGTGGCTAAGTGGGAAGAACCCAAAACTGTGAAAGAGCTGCAGCGGTTCCTTGGGTTCGCCAACTTCTACCGGCGTTTCATTCGCCACTACAGTATCCTCTCGGTCCCACTAACCTCCCTCCTCAAAGGCGGACGACGCATTCTCACTTGGGACGACGATGCCCGTCACGCTTTTAACTCACTCAAAAGTTCACCACTGCACCTATCCTCAAGCACCCAGATCCTACCCAGGCCTTCACCGTCGAGGTGGATGCTGCCGATACCGGAGTTAGGGCAGTGCTATCTCAATGGTCCGTAGAACCTCAAGCTCTTCATCCATGCGCATACTACTCACAGAAGCTTTCTCCCGCCGAACAAAACTACGGCATAGGAGATCGCGAGCTGCTTGCTATCAAGCTAGCGCTCGAGGAGTGGCGTCACTGGCTCGAGGGAGCCCAATTCCCATTCACCGTGGTCACTGACCATAAAAACCTGCAGTATCTGTCACGGTTGCAGGTGCATGCGCCCTGTCTGTTGTTGTCACGTGGGATTGTTTTGCAGTCTTACGCATTCTTTTACGTGTTTGTGGATCACGTGTGATTACGTCAGCTGTGCTAATTTGCTGCCACAGCTGTACGTGATCACCGTGGTCCTATTTATGGATCGTGGATCCAGCTCTTCAGTGTCAGTTCGTTAGTTTGCGTATTCATGTGTCTATGTGTTCTATATGATAATAACGGCTTCCAATCAGGCGGTACAGACTCTTGTTACTCAAGTCACTGCACTCACCTCACAGATGCAGCAGCTCTCGGGAGAAGTTCTCGCAGCTGGAGTCATGTCACTTCAAGCTTCGCCCACGGTTCAGGAACTGGGTAGATCCTCAGCAGAACCGCGTCTTCCTCCACCGGCGTCTTACTCAGGGGACCCGTTGCTTTGTCGAGCTTTTGTCACCAAGTGCTCCTTGTACATGGATCTTCAACCGTCCCACTTTTCATCAGAACGCGCCAAGGTTGCTTTTGTGGTTAACCTTCTTTCTGATAAGGCCGCTCTTTGGGGAACTGCGGTGTGGGAACAACAACTTCCATGTTGCTCGTCATTTAAGTCCTTCACTGACGAACTAAAGAAGGTTTTTGACAGAGCAGCTTCTGGCAGAGAGGCGGCCTGTTTTTTAGCGGAACTAAAACAGGGCAGTCTCAGCGTGGCGGACTATGCCATCCAGTTCCGCACGCTGTCGGCGGAATGTGGATGGAACACAGAGGCTCAGTGGGACATGTTTTTGCATGGTTTGTCAGATTACGTCTATGACGAGATATATACCACGGAGCTTCCTAAAACCTTGGATGCTCTTATCGACCTGGCCATTAGAGTGGACAACCGGCTATCACGGAAGGAGACTCGCCTTTGGCGGGGGACGTCACATCTTCCTGGGGGTTTTCCGGTTTCGTCATCAGTAGCGGAAGTAGCAGCCTATGAACCGGAACCCATGCAAGTGGGCAGCTCCCGTCTCTCGTTGCTTGAGAGGCAGCGACGTCGCTCGGAGGGGTTGTGCTACTACTGCGGAAGAGCGGGACACATCATCACTTCATGCCCGTTAAAGGTTCCCCATCCGTCAGTAGGTAAGAGCTTACTGACGGGTGAGATGAAGATTAAGAAATCTTCTGATGTCGCCACTGTTCTTCCAGTCACTCTTGTTTGGTCATCTAAGACTTTTAATTGCCAGGCGCTTGTGGATTCTGGGGCGGAGGGGAATTTCATTGACTCTGATTTTGCTTTTAAGTTAGGACTTCCTATAATTCCCTTGCCACAACCTATTTCGGTGCACGCCCTCGGTGGTCTTTCCCTCCCCTCCATCACTCACTCCACAGGTTCCATCAAATTAATCACATCTAGCAACCACTCGGAACTCATCACTTTTTTTTAACGGACATCACTAACACTCCAGTGGTCCTTGGACACCCCTAGCTGACCCTTCATAAGCCTCACATTCATTGGGGTCAGAATTCTGTCATGTCGTGGTGTGATCAATGTCATGTGTCTTGTCTTTCGTCTGCTCGTTCTGTTGTGTCTTGTTCTGTGTTGCAGGAGGAGCGTGTGGACCTGTCAAACGTGCCTAGTGAGTACCTCGACCTGAAGAGAGTGTTCAGTAAGTCTCGAGCTGCTTCTCTACCTCCTCATCGTCCCTATGACTGTGCCATAGACTTATTGCCAGGTACGTCTCTGCCTAAGGGCAAACTATACTCACTTTCTGTTCCTGAGAGGGAGGCCATGGAGAAATACATTTCTGATACTCTAGCGGCCAAGATCATTCGTCCCTCTTCTTCACCGGCGGGAGCGGGGTTCTTTTTCGTGAAGAAGAAGGATGGTTCTCTTCGCCCATGTATTGACTATCGAGGGCTGAATAACATTATGGTTAGGAATACCTACCCTTTGCCGTTGATGTCTTCAGCCTTCGAGAGTCTGCAGGGGGCGGCCTTCTTCACGAAATTGGATCTTCGCAACGCTTATCATTTGGTTAGTATAAGAGAGGGCGATGAATGGAAAACTGCTTTTAATACCCCCAGGGGGCACTTTGAATATCGTGTTCTTCCCTTCGGGCTTTCCAACGCCCCAGCGGTTTTCCAGGCACTCGTCAATGATGTGTTGCAAATATGATAGACCAGTTCATTTATGTCTACCTGGATGACATTTTAATTTTTTCCCGTTCTCGCCAGGAACATGTGCAACACGTCAGACGAGTGCTTCAGAGGCTGTGAGAGAATGGGCTTTATGTCAAGGCGGAGAAATGCGTTTTTCATGCACAGTCTGTTCCTTTCCCGGGACACATCGTGTCAGTCGAGGGGGTCCGCATGGATACAGAGAAGATTCAGGCTGTGGTGAATTGGCCAACCCCAGATTCCCGCAAGGCCCTGCAAAGGTTTCTGGGCTTTGCCAATTTTTACCGGCGTTTTATTCGCAACTTCGGCCAGCTCGCCGCACCTCTGACTGCCTTAACCTCCTCCAAAACTCCGTTCAGGTGGTCGAGCGCAGCGCAAGCTGCGTTCAAAAATTTAAAATCTCGTTTTGTCTCAGCACCAATTCTTGTAGCCCCTGATGCTTCTCGGCAGTTTGTGGTGGAGGTTGACGCGTCAGAGGTGGGGGTAGGAGCCATCCTGTTCCAGCGTTCCGTTTCGGATGGCAAGATTCATCCCTGCACGTTTTTTTCTCACCGTTTGTCCGCAGCTGAACGTAAGTATGACATTAGTAATAGGGAGCTGCTGACTGTCAAACTTGCCTTGGAAGAGTGGCGTCATTGGTTAGAAGGTTCGGGGGTTCCTTTTATCGTTTGGACTGATCACAAGAATCTTGAATATATCAAGTCCGCCAAAAGACTAAGCTCTAGGCAGGCTCGGTGGGCGTTATTTTTTGGTCGCTTCGATTTTACCATCTCTTATCGACCGGGTTCCAAAAACATTAAACCCGACGCGTTATCCCGTCTTTTTGATTTTTCCGACCGCTCGTCATCCCTCAAACCCATCGTCCCAGAGAAAATTGTTATCTCTGCGGTAACATGGGAGATTGAGGCTAAGGTTCGCACAGCCTTGGATGGGGTAACGCCTCCGCCCGGATGCCCACCGAGTCGGTTGTTCGTGCCAGAGGAGATTCGGTCTGACGTCATTCGATGGGGACACTCTTCCAAAGTGGCTTGTCATCCGGGGGTGAGTCGCACTTTATTTCTTGTTAAACAGCGATTCTGCTGGCGTGCTATGGCGTGTGATATACGGGAGTTTGTTTTGGCTTGCTCTGTTTTGGCTGTTTCTAAGACTTTCAATCGCCCTCCCCCGGGGCTTTTACAACCGCTGTCAGTACCTTTGAGACCCTGGTCTCACATTTCGCTAGATTTTGTCACGGGACTCCCGCCATCCAGTGGCAATACGGTTGTTTTGACCGTGGTGGACCGGTTTTCGAAGGCTACTCATTTCATCCCTCTGCCCAAATTACCTTCAGCCAGAGAGACAGCGGTTGCTGTCATTGACCACGTCTTTCGCATACATGGCCTCCCGACAGACGTGGTTTCTGACAGAGGACCCCAGTTTATTTCTAAATTTTGGAAAGAGTTTTGTCGTCTTTTGGGGGCCACTGTTAGTCTTTCTTCTGGTTTTCACCCTCAGAGTAACGGACAAACAGAGAGAGCCAACCAAGATCTTGAACGTATGTTGCGATGTTTGGTTTCTCAGAATCCCGCCTCTTGGAGTCAGCAGCTCTCATGGGTTGAGTACGCACATAACTCGTTACCGGTGTCAGCCATGGGCCTGTCTCCGTTTGAATGTAGTTTAGGGTACCAGCCACCTGTTTTTCCCAGTCTGGAATCCGAAGTCGCGGTTCCCTCCGCCCACGCCTTTGTCCAGAGGTGCCGACGCACTTGGACCAGGGCCAGACAGACCCTCCTCCAAGTTTGTGCACGCACCAAGGCTAAAGCCGATCGCCACCGGTCTAAGCCTCCCGTTTACGTTGTCGGTCAAAAAGTGAGGCTTTCATCTAAAAATATTCCTCTCCGCTCCGTATGTAATAAGCTCGCTCCCAAATTCATTGGCCCATTCACTGTCATTAAAATTATTAGTCCAGTGGCAGTCCGCCTTAAACTTCCTCCCGCGTACAGGAGAATTCATCCCATATTTCATGTTTCCAAATTAAAGCCCGTTTTTCATACGGCAATTAATTAGCCTATTCCGGTTCCCCCCCCCGCCGTGTCTCGTAAATGGGGAAACTGTTTATTCGGTTAAGCGGATTCTGGACTCAAGACGGAGGGGACGAGGATTTCAGTACTTGGTGGACTGGGAGGGTTACGGTCCAGAGGAGAGAAGTTGGGTTCCTGCGAGGGATATACTGGATCACTCCCTTATCGATGTTTACAATCGCCAGGTAAGCTCTTCTGGGAGCACCGAGAGGTGCTCCTTGGAGAGGGGGTACTGTCACGGTTGCAGGTGCATGCGCCCTGTCTGTTGTCTGTTATTGTCACGTGGGATTGTTTTGCAGTCTCACACGTTCTGTAACGTGTTTGTGGATCACGTGTGATTACGTCAGCTGTGCTAATTTGCTGCCACAGCTGTACGTGATCACCGTGGTCCTATTTAAAGAGCTGGATCCAGCTCTTCAGTGTCAGTTCGTTAGTTTGCGTGTTCATGTGTCTATGTGTTCTCGTCATGATCTTGTCATTTGCGTGTGGACACCGTGTGATGTACTGTCTACCTTCCTGCGTCCGGTGTTTGTCTACACCATTCCTGCACGCTACTTGTTATTGTTAGATTAAATTCACTTGCTATTGGATCCACCAGACTTTGTCTTTTATTCACGTGACAGTATCTCCGCACTGCCAAACGCCTCAATGCGCGTCAGGCCCGATAGTCACTGTTCTTCGCTCGCTTTAACTTCCAGATCACGTTCAGACCTGGCCACAAGAACCTAAAAGCCGACGCCCTTTCCCGTATGCACTCACCAGACCCCCACAATCACCTACCAGAGCCCGTCCCACCCTCATCAGTCTTTTTAGCACCCATCCTATGGCAAATAGACGACAATATTCACTCCTCCACCTTAGATGAACCCGCACCTCCTGAACTCCCTCCTGGCTTGACTTATGTACCCACCAATCACCGTCTTCAACTCCTGGACAACACTCACACTTCCTTAGGCTCTGGACACCCTGGCAGCAGGTGAACCCTCTCACTCCTCCGTCAAATGTACTGGTGGCCTAACATGGCAAAGGACGTCGCCCA
>CAIGQV010017323.1:1295701-1310026 GCA_903798115.1 Danio jaintianensis | reverse complement strand
TTTTTTTTATGTCCCACCTGCATAACACGGCAAGAAATGCAAAATCAACAACAAAGAAATAAACCTAAAAATTTAAATGGTGCGACTGAGGATTTGGTAAAAGAAGCTATAATAATTAAAAATATAACCTGGCAAATACACAATGCATAGCCAAATATTTAAATGGGCTTGAACACCACAAACGCAAAAGCATAGTCCTGATTTTTAACATTTGTTTATTCATTCATTCATTCATTCATTCATTTTCCTTTGGCTTAGTCCCTTATTTATAAGAGGTCGCCACAGTGGAATAAACAGCCAGCTATTACAGCAAAGTTTTTGTTTTGTTTTTGTTTTTGTTTTGTGCAGCGGATTTCCTTCCACCCAGAACCCAGTCCTACTCGGAAACACCCATACACTCTCTCACATTCACACACATACTCATACACTACGGCCACTTTGTTTAACATTTGTTTAATGTATTGAAAATTAATTAATACATTGTTTTAAATTATGTGCGGGCATTACACATAATCTGTGATTACATTATAAAGTGTTTTTATAATGTAATAAATTTCCCATACAATAAACTATTACATTATGTGAAAAAAAATACATTAAAATATATATTATTACATTATGAGCTCAGGATTTTAAAATACTTTGAGTAAATTATTACAGTATGAACTGTTCATTAAAATTATAATATAATAGGCTACTTACAACATTGTTCAAATTTTACATTACTTTCAGTTATTACATTATGAGTTGCTACAAACTGCTACACAATTCAGAAAAAAGTGATTACTAGCTACAATAGAACCGTACATTCTATGGTTGTTCATCCGTGAGTTACATCATTTGGGATACACACATGGTACAATTTCACAATACAGATAAAATGTATAAAACCACTTTATTGCAGTTAAATAGTATATATTATGTTGAAATATATTCTTGTAGATATGGTGATGTAGTGAGAAAAGTTGAAAAAGTAGTTACAAAAAGTGTATCTGACAAATATTGTATTGTGTAATTTGTCTGTGGTAAATTGCACAAAAACAGCATGAGAAAACAATCACTGTGAGAAACAGAAAGTTTGCAAGCTGTAAATTTCGCCAAAAGAGCAGCATCATTGTCAAGTTGAACACAAAGATTGTCCACAAACATTTGTTTGATTGTAATTAAACTGTTTTTTAATTTTGTAATTTAATGATTTTTGTAAGGTTAAATCTTATAAGATTTCAAATGTACAAAAATATAATCATTACCATTGTAATATGCTAATACAACCCCAAATCAGAAAAAGTTGGCACAGTATGAAAAATGCAAATAAAAAAAATGAAGTGATTTCTAAATTTACTTTGACTTGTATGTCATTGCAGACAACACAACAGCATATTATTTAATGTGTTCTTCATGATTTTTATAGTTGTTTTGTTTTGTTTTTAAATAAACACATATTCCAATTTTGGTTCTTGCAAAACATTTAAAAAATGTTGGAACAGTAAAGCATTTACCACTTTGTAAAGTGGCCACTCCTTCTCACAACACTTAAAAGACATTTAGGGACTGAAGAAACTAAGTGATGAACTGTTTCAGGTGTAATTTTGTCCCATTCTTCCTGAAAACAAGTCTTAAGGTGGGCAACAGTATGGGTCTTCCTTGTCGCATTTTGCGCTTCAAAATGCGCCACACACTTTCTATTGGAGACAGGTCGGGGCTGCAGGCAGGCCAGGACTTTATAATGTGTGCAGAATGTTGAAATATGCATGGGTGTCCTTGGAAAAGAAGGCAGCATATTGTGCTCAAAAATCTCTATGTACTTTTTAGCATTAATGGTGCCATCACAGAAGGCAAGTTACCTTTGCCAAGGGCACTGACACAACTCCATACCATGACAGACCCTGGCTTTTGGATTTGTTGCTGGTAACAGTCTGGATGAACCTTTTCTTCTTTGGTTCGGAGCACATGGCATCGATTTCTCTAAAAAATACCTGAAATACTGATTCATTTGACCACAGTACACGTTTCCACTGTGTGATGGTCCATCCCAGATGCCTCCGAGCCCAGAGAAGTCGACAGCACTTCTGGACACTGTTAACATAGGGCTTCCTTTTGGCACAGTACAGTTTTCACTGGCATTTGTGGATGTAACTACGTATTGTGGTACTTGACAAAGGTTTTCCAAAGTATTCCTGAGCCCATGTGGTGATATTGCTTATAGATGAATGACGATTCTTGATGCAGTGAAGATGCAGGGATTGAAGATCACGGTTGTTCAGTTTAGGCTTGCGCCCTTGTCCTTTACACACTGAAATTCCTCTAGATGTTTTGAATCTTGTAATGTTATGCACTGTTGAAGGTGAAATATACAAATGTCTTCTTATCTTTTTTTGAGAAACATTTCAGAATTTTCTCACATATTTGTTGGCAAACTGGCAATGATCGACCCATCTTTGCTTCTAAAGGACTAGACCTTTCTTGGATGCTGCTTTTGTACCAAATCATATTTACAATCACCTGTTGACATCACCTGTTTCAAATCACATCATTTAACCAATTTACCTTACTGGCCCTAAATTGCTCTTGTCCCAACTTTTTTTGGAATGTGTTGCAGGTCTGAATGACAGGAAATTATGTATACTTACAAATGAAAAGAAGTTGACCAGATAAAACATGAAATATTTTGTGTTTGTATTGTCTGCAATGAAATACAAGTCAAAGTAAATTTGGAAATCACTACTTTCTTTTTTTATTTGAGTTTTCCATACTGTCCCAACTTTTTCTGATTTGGGTTTGTATGATATATGATGATTATTTCACACTTCCTAGTAAAATTATTATACATAATATACATACATACAAATACAAAATACAAAACAACTTGTGAACAATATCTGATTGTGTCCTGAACTTTTTGATTTTTTGCAGTTCATCAGCTTGGGTAGAGAAAGCAACTCGTCTTCGCTCAGTTGTGTCTGATGTGCTGCCCCTTGATGTACTTCAGTCCTGCCCATTATTACCAGGGCTCTTACCCCCTTCTGGAGCAGACTGTCTGGTGTCATCTTTCTGCCTAGAGAGTGTAACCCATGACTTGCTTTCATTCACCCATGCCTTGCGTAACATCTCCAGCCTGCTTAAAAAAGGTGGATATCTGTTCCTTATTGGTGCCCTGGGAGAAAGCTTCTACTTGGGTGCACCAGGGTTGTACATCCCTGTGGTCCCTTTGAATGAGTCTCAGGTCTGTGCTAGCCTGAAGGAGAGTGGATATGAGCTATTGCAGCTTTGTATTTACCATGTGCCACCAGAAATGAAGGTGGGAGTGGATGATGTTACTGGTGTGTTCTTTGTAAAAGCTAAGAAAGCATAAACAATGCTATTTGAAGGGCATAGGAGTTGGTTAAGAAATTGAATTAATTAATGTATGTTATTCATAATTACATTTACATAAAATATATTGAAAATAGTATGTCAGCATTAAAAAAGTGGTAAAATAAAGTGAATAGCCTATGAAATCACTTGTTAAAATTCATTGAGTTTATTTGAGTTGTCTATCTTAGATTATTTATGTTAAGATATTTAGTATTCTGATGCATGCATACAAAGTTATGAAATATGCATATGTTGAAATAGACTAATGAATTGAACTGCTTATTTTGTCAAAATAAAATAATACTTGCTTTTGCAAACTGTTTCTAAATCTTGTCTAAGCACGTCAGCCCTATTTTTCATATGCATGAAAAGTCACACATGTTGATGCAATGCAGGTATACATGTATAATTCTGAGAAATTCCCTTTTTTGAAAGGTGTCAGTGCATTATGGTGTTGATCAGGATTGTTGAGTACAACTTTTTTCCAATGGCTGGCCAGGCAAATCCCAGTAAAATAACATCACTTAAAAAAAATATATATATATATAATTTAACACCATTGTCAGTATCACAAACTTTTTTCATTAACATTTACAATAATTATAATAATGCAATAATAATTTCAGTAAATTTTATGCAACTATTTAACAAAATACATACAGAGATTTAGTATAGTAATGAATATGTATATAGCAACGTTGATGTGCTTGGTCTTGGCTGCATAGATCTACTACACTGCTGCGGTGGCTACTTTGTTTATTAAGCAGAGCAAGTACTGGGACGTGTTACTGCCAGTATATTCACAGACATGCAGTCTGAAAACATAACACACTGCTGCAAACATACTAAACATTGTATGTGTTGGTCCACATGTTCTTGTCTATCTATGTGCACCTGGACTTCCTTGTCTATGGGTTTAACACTAGTGAACTAGACTATGTATGCCTGGGCTACCTTGTTGAATGGCAAGGCTTAACACTAGTGAACTACAGTATATACGTGAGCCTTGGCTACATTGCCAACCAGCATAACGCTAGTGAATTAGACAATGTGAGCCTAGGCTACCTTGCCAACCAGCTTAGCATTAAAGTGCACACAATGTGTCCTTGTAACAAAATATCACATAGAAGGCTGATAGAAATAATAAACCCAGCAACCATCTGAGAAAGTACAAATGGACAATATGGTTATGCCATTGCCATTTGCATGCATTTCCCAAAACTTACCAGGCCTGGAAAATGCCATATGTAAAGTTTTTGGGGGGTTGTCAAATGTGTTATGGACAAATTTGTTAATGTGTAGAAATAACAATAAATCATATCAAGATAAACAAAAATAAATAAAGGTTTTCATTATTTTTAGATAAACAGTCCTCCCTTGTGAAAAAAGTATACTATGTTATA
Source organism: Danio jaintianensis (assembly GCA_903798115.1). Taxonomy (NCBI): domain Eukaryota; kingdom Metazoa; phylum Chordata; class Actinopteri; order Cypriniformes; family Danionidae; genus Danio; species Danio jaintianensis. Next base: position 1,305,269 of record CAIGQV010017323.1, on the reverse strand, counting down.
TTGCAAATATATTTTAATTTCAATAGTACATTGCAAGTATATTAACCAAAAAGTTTACTTAATTTAAATATATTAAAAGTATATTACTAACACACTTTTTTATGTTTTTACATTACAACTTTTAACACACTTTAAAATAATTGCAATTTAGTATATTTTCTAAAAAAAAATTAATAATAATAATAATATATATATATATATATATCAGAAAAATGTACTTTAATTGAATGTTTAGTTTACTTTTTACAAGTGTATTTATTTAGCGTTTGATGTAAATAAATTTCAGTATTATTTGAACTATGCATTGAAAATGAACTTTGTAAGAATGTATCAAAAGCAAAGCATTTCAAAGCACATTATTAAATAAACAGAGGTTCAATTTGATTCAATTAAAGTTTATTTGTATAGCGCTTTTTACTTATTGTGAATTATTTATTTATTTATATTATTTATTTTACTTACTTTTATAATTATTGTTTCAAAGCAGCTTTACAAAAAGGTGCACATTATTATAGCATATGCAATTTTTTTAGCATATACGTGATGTCTATGTGTACATGTTTAATGAAGTATTTTTATTAAGTCTATGTGTTGTCCTTGAGTCCTCGATTGTTGGCATCACCTCTTCATCTTTGTATGTGTTGTAAAAGGTAATCCAATCGTACGCTGCCATCATGAAAGCAAGCATCACCTATGGAGCAGACCTCGAGTGCGATCTTTGTACTTAAACAGAGGTGTTGTCGTTTTCTGAAAATGCCATTTGTATTGTTTATTTTGCGAACTCTGACATGAAAAGGACTGCACCGGTATGAAACTGTGGTCAAGCCAGCCGCGGTTCAGAAAAACAGAGTCAAGCCAACCACGATTTATATTTTGGTGCGCACATATTATTATGATGATTACGGTATTTTCAGCAGCAACACAGAGAGCGCTCTTCAGCAGTGTTGCCAGATTTGGCGGTTTTGAATTTGATTTTGCGGGTAAAAATTGGCATAGGCGGGTTGACAAAATTTGGGTGGTTTTGAAACATAATTTTGTATGCAACTTATTCAACAAAACATAATTGTGTGCTCCTACTCCATTCAGTTATTAGTGACCTGTGCATAGCGCAAACCACGTGGGCCCACCCGCAAGAGGAGGTGGAGTAAGGTTGTATTAAAATCTGCCTCCCAGGAAAAATCTGACTCCCCATCGCGTGCACACGCATCACACAGCACCTGCAGTTAAACTCACAGCAGTTTTATCATGTAAGGAAGTCCTAAGAGGCCATGCATTAAAATATATATTTTTCTTGTTATGTCGTGATCACGACTTAATTATCTCGTGATCTCGACTTAACTCGTTTTCTCGTGATCTCGACATAACAAAAAGTTGTTTTCTCGTGATAACGACTTAATTTTCTCGTGATCTATAAATGAATAAATAAATAAATAAATATTCTCGTGATCTATAAATAAAAGCAAAAAAATAAGTCGTGATCACGACATAACTTTTTGTTATGTCGTGATCACAACTTATTTTTTTGCTTTTATTTATTATTATTATTTGGCCAATGTCTGGCCAGTGAGTCTGTACCGGCCCTGAGAACAGGAAGAGAATAGCATAACTGCAGACGCGCATTCATGCAACACATTAAAATTAAAACATATGAGCGCAATCGCTCGTGCTCATGATTAAATGTAGATTTATTATTATATTCATGTATGATTATATATCATCATTTACAATAATATTCCCTCAACTGTTACCATTTTAAAGTAACTGTAACTGGACGCTGACAACGGAGTGAGGATCCAAATGCAGGTTTCATTAAGAATAGTCAGGCAAGCAACGGTCAACACATGTAGGAGCAAACAGATGTATGTAGGCGAATCCAGAGTCGTAGTCGAATAAACAGGCAGATGGTCAAAGGCAGGCAGCAGACAAGAATAAATAAACAAACAAACAAACAAACAAACCAAAGCAAGGTCGGTACACGGCAAGACAAGGGAAACGCGTCGTAATGTTTACTATACAGCTAGCAAGACTCACCCATGATGTATGTGTGTGTTGTTTAAATAGTCCTGTAATCAGTTCATGAGCGGCTTCAGCTATGTCTGTGTGTGTGTGTGTGTGTGTGTGTGTCTCATCACCGGAACTAGGAACAAGTGTGTGTACGCGAAGTGCATGTATGGAGTTGTACTCCATAAAGTGGCAGATTTGTAGTCCGTTTGCAATCAGTGTATATGCCAGCGATCTGCGCAGACTGAATTGCTGGTGATCGTGACAGTAACTCTATATGGCACAATTTTAAAGTAATTGTAAATAACTTGCGGAAAGGATTAAAGCAAAAGTAGGATCTTCATCATTCTTCATAATTTAATTCATACATGCAGCAACTTATTTTGCGTCATATAGAGTTGCTTTAAAATGGTAACAGTTGAGGGAGTATTATTGTAAATAATGATATATAATCATATACATGAATATAATAATGAATGTACCTTAATCATGAGCACGAGCATTTGCGCTCATATGTTGTCTGTTCTGAATGCTTTTAATGTGTTGCACGAATGCGAGTCTGCAGTTTGGCTATTCTTTCCCTGTTCTCAGGGCCGGTGCAGACTCACTGGCCAGATAATAATAATAATAATAATAAATACATAAATAAATAAAAAATTACTTTTTGTTATGTCGAGATCACGAGAAAATTAAGTCGTTATCACAAGAAAACAACTTTTTGTTATGTCGAGATCACGAGAAAACGAGTTGTTATGTCGAGATCACGAGATAATTAAGTCGTGATCACGACATAACAAGAGAAAAAAAATATTTTAATGCATGGCCTCTTAGGACTTCCATAATCATGACACTTTTATCAATCTTTTTTTTCCCACAATTGACAGCAAGAATAAACAGAAGCGCTGTCTGATTGACAAGCAGCACCTAATTATGTTCAAAAGAATTTAAAACACCAAATGGGACGAATTTATACCCCATTTCGAAAGTAAAACACTCTAATAGGTAGTGTAATCTACACAACATAAGTGCAGTGTGTGGGTGAGAGGGGGCAGTGTTTCGATGTGATCCGTTTATATTGTGGTTCTGTGACTGCTGTTGTTGGTTGCTGCATGGTTAAAAATTATAACAGTTAAAGTAACTATGTTAATTTTTCTATTTTAAATAAATAAAAATTAAATTAAATATTAATCTAATATTTTGGGCGTTTTTTTGTGCATTTGGACAGCTTTTGGGCTGGAAAAAGTCTGCAATATCTGGCAACATTGCTCTTCAGAGCACCCGTTTCGCTCAGAATAGAGAGATTATAACGAGATGCCAGTTTATCTCTTTTTCCTGCTACGTATGCTTTATTAAACGATGTATTAGCTCTTTTTTTGACAGTGTTGTTATTTTAAGCAATGGTTTTCTGTGCTTTCATTCTGTAATTTCTGTAAGTTTATCTTTTTGCTTCAAATTATTTTATAGCAGACCAAACAGACAGAATAAAGATACTATTTCTAAATACCCAGATTGCGTTTTTATTTCTCCTAGCAAGCTACAGTACATTGTAAATACGGTTGAATGCAATTTTATACAACTTGGCTAACCTTAGTGAATACAATCATAAGTAGTCCAACACATTGTTTGAGTTACAAACAGTGTTGGGTAATAATAATAATAATAATAATAATAATAATAATAATAATATTACTTTAAAAAAGTAATAGATTACAAATTACTGATTACTACTGGAAAATTGTGATCTGATTACATTACTAATTACTTCATGTAAAAAGTAATCAGATTACAAATTACTTTACTTTGAAGTTACTTTTAAAACATATACAAAATAAACTGCAGGTCTTTTAGTAATTTAATATTCACTGAAAAACATTACAATGGGTTGATCACAGCAGCTTGACATATTCAAAAGACTTAAAGAGTTCACCCAAAACTTAACATTCTCTCATCATTCACTTCCAATCCTGGATTTTTAACACAAAAGAAGACATTTAGAAGAAAACTTGATACCTGTAATTACTGACATCCATAGTATGAAAAAGCACTGCAGTGTTTGGGTGTTCTGTGTTTGTCTGAGGTGTATGAAGCAATGTATGAAACTGATCGGTCAGTTCTTGTCACGTGACCCCTGGTTTTCAACTGTGTGCACCTGGTAAATGTAAGCGCGCGCAATGTGCACTCCCAATATGCGCGATAAGTGAATGGCCCCATATAAGCAGCTACACATCTCTTCACATTCAGAAGATACCTTCACTCCTGACCCTGCACAAAAATTTTGATTTAGCCTGTTTAGGCTAAGTTGGACCACCGTGTTTTTGAGCGCCGGTGTCCTCCTTGGCGACAAGTATTGTCATAGAATGCTTTCTGTTCAAAGCTTTTTGTTCTGTAAAAGCAGTCGAAAGATCTTTAGAGACTGGACATAGACTGCATTTTACAGCAATATTTTTGTTTTTACGCTCAATGAAATCAAAGTAATGTCTGTATTTCCACTTGAAGCAACCTCTCTCAACAGCCATTTCAGCTAACGTTCTCCAGCAATTTAAAAGCGCATGCTTATTAACTGACATTGCAGCAGAAAATGTGATTTAAAAAAAAGCATTTTTTTCTTCCAAAAACTATATTTGTAACATAAGTAGTCCAATTACATTGACTTTAGTAACTGTAATCAAATTACACAAATTTAAAATGTAATTCGTTACATTACTGCTTTCCTCAAAAATGTAATTTGAATACAGTAACTCGTTACTGTGGAACGCATTACACCCAACTCTGGTTACAAATATATATTTATTTCACTAAAGGGGATTTAAAAAGGTATGGTTCTTTGAAGGACTTCCCATTCTACAGTATGGGATAAGCAGAATAAAACAATGGTCAGATCTGATACAAGACGTCTATAATATATTCATACCTCATATGAAAGCTTTTTACTGCAGCATTTTGGAGAAATGTGCTATAAACACACTTTAAAGTGCTATAAAGTCCCTGTTTCATTTGAAAGTAAGTAGAAAAAAAACAATGCTTGATTCTGATACAGGATGTCCCATACATGCATACTTCATGTGAAATTTCTTACTGCAGCATTTTAGAGAAATGTGTCTTTAAAATGATAAAGACCCCATTTAAATGAGTAGAAGAAAACAATGGTCAGGTCTGATAAGGGACATCCTATAGTATATGCATACCTCATAATAAACCTTCTTACTGCAGCGTTTTGGAGAAATGTGCTATTAATGATCTGTAAAGACCTCATTTGTCGTAAGTAGAATAAAATAATGGTCAGGTCTGATACAGGACGTCCCATATTATATGCATAACCACAATTGATAACTGTTCGTGCGAGCAAAAGAAAGCAGGTGAATACCGAATGAGAGGATGATCAGGCGCATGGTGAGACACAGGCGATCCTCTCTCACTGACGTTGTAAGCGGGGCACAGCTGATGTGAAGCGCACAAGTTTCCTTGAACTGACAAAAAAAAATCTGTGTACCCACCATCCCTCGTCCAAGACTGAGGGGATGGCGGGTACACTGACTTGAATGGTTTAACTAAGAGCTGTTGGTGCCCCAGAGCAGAAACTGAACAAAAATTGTGCATTGTGCATTGATATGTCTACAAAACCAGCTTCTATTTATAAATATGGTAGAACGATCACCGCTAGCACTAAAGATCACTGTGTCAGTAACCTACCTGATCTTTCTAATTTCCATAGCCTTCCAGGCAGCCTAGAAGAGCTTAACACTGCAACTGAAACTACTGATTCTGTTCTTTCTAGCACGTTAGACATAGTTGCTCCGTTACACTTATAAAAGATTAGGGAAAAAAATCTAACGCCATGGCACAATGAGCACACACATGCCTTAAAGAAAGCAGCCTGGAAAAGGGAACGTAGATGGAAGAAATCAAAACTAGAGGTTTTTCGTCTGGCCTGGAAAGAAAGTACACTTAATTTTAGAAAAGCTTTAAAGTCTGCCAGATATGCTTATTTTTCAACTTTATTAGAAGAAAATAAACACAACCCTAGGGTCCTGTTTAACACAGTAGCCAATCTAACTAAAAATAAAGCATCAACATGCATTTCTCAACACAGCAGTAATGACTTTATGAATTTTTTCACATGCAAGATTGATGATATCAGAGATAAAATAAGCACCATCAATCTGCCTCCTACAGCTTCGTCCCAATTAGAGCACTGTAGACCGTTAATGGATAAACTTCAAACTTTTTCAGCAGTAGGTGAGGCAGAACTGTCTAAACTGATAAATTCGTCCAAATCAACAACGTCTATGCTAGATCCTATACCGTCCAAATTATTAAAATAATTGTTTTCAGAAGTTTCTGAACCTGTTCTTAACGTTTTGAATTCATCCCTACTTTTAGGATATTTTCCTAAAACTAGCTATAATTAAGCCTCTTATTAAAAAACCACAGCTTGATCCCAAAGAACTAGTAAATTATAGACCCATCTCAAACCTGCCTTTTCTATCAAAGCTACTAGAAAAAGTCGTATCTGCTCAACTATGTTCCTTCATACAAAGAAACAATATTTATGAACAATTTTAATCTGGATTTAGAGCATTTCATAGCACAGAAACAGCACTCCTAAGAGTTACAAATGACCTTCTATCGTCCGATCGTGGCTGAATTTCTCTCTTAGTGTTATTGGACCTCAGTGCTGCATTTGATAGAATCGATCATAATATTCTCCTTTATAGGCTTGAAAATTATGTTGGTATTACCGGAACTGCATTGGCCTGGTTCAGGTCTTATCTATCTGAACATTATCAATTTGTATTAGTTAATGAAGAAGCATCATACAGATCAAAAGTACACTGTGGGGTACCACAAGGCTCAGCTCTTGGTCCCTTACTTTTCACACTATATATGCTACCACTACGCGATATCATTAAAAAGCATGGAGTTAGCTTCCACTGTTATGCTGATGATACACAACTTTATATCTCTTCTCAACCTGATAATATGTATGAATTTACTAAATTAACAGATTGTATAACTGATTTAAAAAATTGGATGACTAATAACTTTTTATTATTAAATTCAGATAAAACTGAGGTCATGCTTATTGGACCCAAAAACCTCACACGAAAAAACCTAGAACACTGTCTAACCCTTGATGGATTCTTAGTTCAGTCCTCATCTTCAGCCAAAAATTTAGGGGTGATTTTTTATAGCAACCTGTCATTTGAAGGCCAGATTTCAAGCATCTGTAAAACTGAATTTTATCATCTTAAAAATGTTGGCAAACTTCGACATATGCTATCAATGTCTGATGCGGAAAAGCTTATTCATGCTTTCATGACCTCTCGGTTAGACTATTGTAATGCGTTACTAGGTGGTTGCCCTATTGGTCTAATTAACAAACTTCAGCTTGTTCAAAATGCAGCTGCTAGAGTGCTTTCTAGAACAAAGAACTATGATTATATTACTCCAGTTCTTTTATCATTGGATTGGCTCCCTCGTATAAATTTTAAAATTTTATTGACTACCTACAAAGCCCTGAACGGCTTAGCTCCCCAGTATTTGAGGGAGCTCCTGGTGTATTATAGCCCCTCACGTCCCCTACGCTCAATTAATTCTGGACAATTGATTATTCCCAGAATATCAAAATCAACTGTAGGCGGTAGATCTTTCTCATATCTGGCACCTAAACTCTGGAACAGCCTTCCCAGCACAGTTCGAGAAGCAGACACACTCTGTCAGTTTAAAACTAGATTAAAGACACATCTCTTTGCATTAGCATACACATAAAACACAAACGCTTTTGAAATACAAATCCTTTAAAGGATTGTTAGTCTGCATTATTTAGGGCAACCGAAGCCGGGAACACTTCCCAAAAGACATTATAATTTGAACGGCATCTGCGCTTATGTTAGTTTTTTCCTTTTTTTTTTCTTTTTTTTTATTCCCGAGGTTTCCATAATCCTGGACCAGTCCGTATTCTGAGCAGCTGCTGTGGTGGTCATGGAGGAGTGGAGGGCATGAGACTGATTCCTGTAAGACCCCAGTGACAGAGTCTTCGCATTATCCTGAAGGGCCAGCCTTTACACCAGCCGGTGACCTCTCCCACTTGCAGCTTCTCCACGATGGATGTCCACAGTGTTCTTCAGCCTCCGGCTCTTAGACTGCAGCTCTGCACAAGACGTTTCACCATAGGAGAAATGGTCGCGCCCAACTGAGCCTGGTTTCTCTCTAGGTTTTTTTTCCTTCACTTTCGCCAATTGGTGAAGTTCGTTCCTTGCCGCTGTCGCCACTGGCTTGCATGGTTCGGGACCTGTGGAGCTGCGCATCGATGGATTTGTTCTTCAGTGTTTGGACTTTCAGCAGTGAAAATTAAAACACACTGAACTAAACTGAACTTAAACTCTGAAAACTGGACTGACACTGTTTCAATTTACTGTACTCTTCTATGTTAAGCTGCTTTGACACCATCTACATTGTAAAAACGCTATAGAAATAAAGATGAATTGAATTGAATTGAAAAAGAAAAACAGTCAGTGTACCTACTACCCCCCCCCCCCCCCCCCCCCCCCAAGATGGAGGGGATGGTGGGAACACTGACTGACTGAACACTCACCTAGCAGGGATTTTTCTGCCAGCGGTCTGGTGACAGAGTACAAGGCTGGCCTTGGAGATCAACTTGCCCGCTTTGGCCTGCTTGGTTCTCACCTCGTGCCCCACCACACTCCAGCGTATGCCGTGAATCAGAGCTCGGACCTCCCTTCGTATCACCACCAGGGCAGTGCTGGAGAGGCGACAGGAGGCCGGCAGAGTTTCCGAGAGATAATCTAAGAATTGGGCCACGTTCTTCAAGTAGTGCTGCCTGGTGGGCTCCGCCATCCGCGTGCGGCCCAGCAGCGCAGACCAGGCTCGGATTCGCGCGGCTTGATTAAGAAAGAGGAGGTTTGCTGCATCTGCTTGCCCTTTCACCATGTATCCCAGGAACGCCTTGATCCTGGTCAGCTTGGACTTCACGTTGTTTCTCAAACAGACAGTGGGGTTGCTGCCCAGTTGGAAGCCATTGAACTCTAATGGGGATGAAAGTCAAAAGTCAGCCGTGATATACTCCCACCAGTCCAACGGAACACAGCCGAAACCATACTCAACTGAGGGCTGGAACATGGTCTGGATAGGGATGCTGGTGCGGGTTGTAGACTTCCAAATGCCCGGCGGGCGTAGGACTTCTGGCCGGCTGCCCAGCTCCTCGCCTGGGGGCCGGGTCAGGGGATGGTGGCGGTGCCAGAGGCCTCCTCCGCCTCCTTCCCTCCGCAACTCTCGGTACCGATGTGTGACTTCGCCCAGGGCAGACCTCACCCTCTTCACCTGCTTGCTTAGGTCTGACAGCCAGGCCTGGATGCGATCTGTAGCGAGCCGACACCAGGGCTTCGGGGTTGTCTGGTTCCTCTTCTGACTACGCAACACGAGAGACTACGGGGACCGCCGGGTGAGTGGACTGCAGCTCCCGCAGTTCTTGGGCTACTTTCCGGCGCTTTGCTTTCCCCATCACCTCTTTCCGGGCCAAGGCAGAGAGCTCGGCGTGCTGCTCTGC
>CAIGQV010017323.1:1252623-1265701 GCA_903798115.1 Danio jaintianensis | reverse complement strand
TCAGCAGACTATCTAAAGGGGGACCATCAAAATAAAGTGTTACCAAAAATGCAACTACATGTCGTAACGACGCGTAGCGCAAGCTCTGTGATTGGTCGGGTTGGTAGCGCTGACGAGTGTGGGCGGGACCGAGAGCCCCGGGAACCCGTTGGAGCGAGTGTTTACAAGTGTCAAGTCCTGTGAAGGAGGTCCAGATGAAAAGTTTTGTTTTGTGATTACCTTATGATTAAAGTTGTTGCACGTCCGCCAACTCCCGCCTCAAAATGAGCGAGTTGGAACTACATTTGCATTAAGGTAGTGTTCAGAAAAAACAAAACACCAGCAAAGAAACTCGACACAGAGGAACATAATAACCTCACTGCCAACTAGCGTTTCGGAAGTTTTATTGCAGAGCAACACAAACAGCGCGCAGAAGTATAAATGCACGGCAACGCGCAAGGCATGCGCCGTGGGTTACACCGATCACTCGACGCAGAAGTATAAACCAGGCTTTACTGCCACATTTTGGAGAAATGGTGCATTAACATAATTCAAAGTGTTATAAAGACCCCATTTCTAATAAGTAGAAGAATACAATGGTCAATTCTCATACAGGATGTCCCATGCAGAAGTATAAAACAGGCTTTACTGCCACATTTTGAAGAAATTAAGTATTAACAGAATATTAAGTGCCATAAAGACCCCATTTTTAATAAGTAGAACAAAACAATGGTCAGTTCTTGTATAGAACATTCCATACTATATACATACTTCACATGAAGACTTGTTACTGTGGTGTTTTGGAGAATTGAGACATTATTACCTTTCAGATGGCTATAAAGACCTAATTTCTAATAAGTAGAAGAAAACAATGGTCAGTTTTGATACAGGACATCCCATGCTATATGCATACTTCATATGAAGACTTCTTACTCCAGCATTTTGGAGAAATGGGGTATTAACAATTTAAAGTGCTATAAAGACCCCATTTCTAATAAGTAGAACAAAACAATAATCAGTTCCCGTACAGGTCGCCCCATATTATATGCATACTTCATATGAAACCCTACTGCAGCATTTTGGAGAAACGGGACATTAACATTATATAAAGTGCTATAAAGACCCAATTTCTAATAAGTAGAAGAAAACAATGGGTCGTGTCCTGTAGCTACACACAGACAATGATAACAAAATAGGTCTAAATACATATTTAATTTTAGGAAATGCTTTTTTAAATAACCACCAACCATTAACAATCTTAAGCATGTCATTTTAAAGAAAAGAAAAAAACATCGTTTATTATAATTATATATTATTATTTGTTTTTATTGTTCATGTGACCTCATAACTCACAATGTGACAATTTTATTAAACATATTTTAGATTTTTAAGTGCCTAATTTTAATTATTACAAATAGATTATCACCCAACACTGATTTACAGCTGCCAAATTGAGATCTCTGAAGTTCTGAACATCAGATTAAAGAATGATCACACCTTCTTCCCCTACTCTTACTGCCTCATCTGAATCCTTTCTAATGTCATCCTCACTATGGCTTTCGTCTGGGAAGGATTAAAAAGTAGAATAAAAATCTACATTGACATCATACATAAAATAATGAATATATTGTATAAATGAGCACCAGGCATTCTCTCTCCAAAACACACACATCCTTGTTTTTACAATATCATTAGGATGACTAAATATAAATTTACCTTTTTATTTATTATTTACAACACATTGTTTACCTTATGTGGCCCAACTACATGAGCTATTTTATATAAACTGAAATAATATCAGGAAGAATATCTTACAATCAGATTAAATCGACAAAATTCCTCTTGACACAACAAAGACGGCAAAGAAAAAAAATAAGTTAGCATTTAGATAAATTTACTGTTTATTTAAAAATTGACTGTTTAACAAGGCGTAGGAGGTGGCATGAATGCAATAAAATTAATAATAATAAAAATGTCATGAAATTTGAAACTAAAACTGCCAGTAGATGGAGTCAAGTCTCCGTCTTTGTCACTGAATGATTCATTTAATTGAGTTGTTCAAACAGCTGATTCTTTCACAAATGTATTTCTGAATGGAAGACTTTGTCTCATATCAAAGCTCAAGATTCATTCATAAACAAAACATGCTATGTAGATGTACAGTGGCAGAGCTGGTTGGAAGAATTTTCGAGAAAACAGAGCAACATTTGGACAACAGTGATTCTAAAAATGCATCACATCATTTGCGTTCTGATTTTAGGGATAATAATAACGGTTCATTTTTAGAAACAGGGAATCTGCTGTAACTTAGATATTAACGGCAAAACGTGGGTCGCTAAAGTAAATGTCAGCAAGCCCTGTTAACTGTGTTTTACAGTGAATATAGAACAGCCTAAGTTACACTCGCATCAACCTGCCTAAACTGTTCTGAAATGCAGTTATGCACAGCAGGTACAGCGATACATATATAATATTAAACAACTAAATATCATACCGTCTGTTCTCTTTTTAAAAAATGCTGAAAGTTGCATCTGCTCTCTTAGACATTTTGAAAATCGCGCGAAATCATGCAATGAACTGTATTGCACTTGCGTGTGGCGCCTTATACAATACTGAGTTCTGATTGGTCAATCGTCATTGTTTATTAGTCATAAAGACGTCCTGTATGAGAACTAACCATTTTTTTCTTCTACTTATTAGAAACTAGGTCTTTATAGCACTTTATATTATGTTAATACCCCATTTTTCCAAAATGCTGCAGTAAGAAGTCTTCAGCTAAGGTATGCATATAGTATGGCATGTCCTGTACCTGACCATTGCTTTATTCTGCTTATTTTAAATGGGGTCTTTAAAGACACATTTTTCCATGCTGCAGTAAAAAAGGCTTCATATGACATATGCATATAGTATGGGACGTCCTGTATCTGACCTGACCATTGATTTATTCTACTTATTACAAATAAGGTCTTTATAGCTGTAGGGATGAAAATGATCATATGCATTTGTTTATATGGCAAAACATGTCTTTTTCATCAAGAAGGTCCATACTGACTCCAAAGGCAGATACTGATAAGATCAGGGCCTGGTGTGTGGACTTTGGGGGTTTTACGATGTGGTCACATGTTGATTGGTCAGTTTGTATGTCTCAGCATTTGGGCTTTGGTCACATGGTCAAGAAAGATACAAAATGGGGGGTAAGCTTTGCTCTGTCTCTTTTCCTGGTCTGGTCCTTTCTTGCTCTGCTCTTTTCTTGCTCTGCTCTTTTTCCTGCTCTGCTCCTCTCTTGCTCTGGAGGATCTTCTCTGACTCTACTGCTATCAGGCTCTCTTTGAGGCCTACTTACTGCTCTTTGTCTCTCTCTCTCCCTCTCCCTGTCTCTCAGGTAACTTTATTTTACATTTAAGCTGGGTAAAATTTATGTCATATGTTTTTATCATTTCTTGTTTAATCTTTTATACAGTTATTTTGTAACTAATTCAGTTGTAACCATAGAGAATTATTGTCATTAAATCAATTCATTTTCAAGTATTTTTGAATTACTTTTGATTTAACATCAACACTTAATTGTTCCATATTGCAATACAATACAATCACATAACAGCAACGCTCTCCCACATTTGTAGCTATTAATACTGCCCTTATTTCCGTTTTTGGTATAAGATTGCAGAAGGATGGTTTGACTAGAAATGTACAGTTTTCACCATCATACTGATAAACTTTTTAGTCATTCGGATCTGACCATTGTTTTATTCTACTTATAAAAAATGGGGTCTTTACAGTCATCTAAAGTCTAATAATGCCCTATATCTCATATACTGTAGAATGGGACGTATTATAAAGAAGCATACCTTTTTAAATCCCCTTTAATGAAATAAAGATATATTTGTAACTCAAACAATCATTGTTTTGAAGGTTAGCCAAGTTTGAATTGCATTTAACCGTATTTGCAATGTACTTCAGTTGGCTAGGAGAAATAAAAAACGCAATAATAGTATCTTTATTCTGTCAGTTTGATCTGCTATAAAATCATTCATTCATTCATTTTCTTTTTGGCTTAGTCCCTTTATTAATCTGGGGTCGCCACAGCGGAATGAACTGCCAACTTATCCAGCATATGTTTTACGCAGCGGATGCCCTTCCAGCTGCAACCCATCACTGGGAAACATCCATACACAATCATTCACACACATACACTACAGACAATTTAGCTTACCCAATTCACCATCTTTGGACTTGTGGGGGAAACCGGAGCACCCGGAGGAAACCCACGTCAACACAGGAAGAACATGCAAGCTCCACACAGAAATGCCAACTGACCCAGCCGGGGCTCGAACCAGCGACCTTCTTGCTGTGAGGCGATTGTGCTACCCACTGCGCCACCATGCTGCCCGCTACAAAATCATTTGAAACAAAAAGGTAAACTTACAGAAAAGCACAGAAAACCATTGCTTAAAATAGCAACTGTCAAAAAATAACTAACAATGTCGTTTAATAAAGCATACGTAGCAGGAAAAAGAGAGAAACTGACATCTCGTTATAATCTGTTTTAACCTTACCCAGCACGTTCACTTCCCAACGCACAAACGTGGCCACACACTGGACTTGGTTTGCTCCTCTGGAGTGTTCATTCACTCACTAGAAGGAACTGATGTATCCTTTAGTGACCATAAGCTTCTCTCTTTTAACCTATCTCCACCCTCTGCACTGGCTGTCAATGTTCGTTCTATTGTTTTTAGAAAGCTTAATAATATTACCCACGACCTACTAAGTCAAGTCATTGGTGGCATATCTATTATGACTTCTGTTGACCATGTTGTTTTTAAACGTGTTCTGGATGACATTGCCCCTCTGAAAAGGTGTGTTGTTATGTTCAAAAAGTCATCTCCTTGGTTTACACATGATCTACAGAAAATGAAAGCTGTTGGCAGGCAATTGGAGCGGAAGCATGTCAAATCTGGTCTTGTAGTTCACAGATTAATGTATGATCAACACCAAATTGAATACCGTAATGCTTTGATGGCTGCGAAAATGGAATATTACTCGAGAACTGTTAGAAATAATAGTTCTAACTCTAGAGTTCTCTTCAGAACAGTCAATAACCTTATCGGACCCCCCAGTAACTCTAACTCTCCAACCATTGAGCAATGTAATAAGTTTCTCAAATTCTTTACTGAGAAAATTGATGACATTCAATTCCATTGCCTGTGATCATGCTCTTTTACCTGTTGAGCTTTCTCCTTCTGTCTTTCATGTTTCTGGTTTTTCCACTTTTATACCGTTGACTCTGATTTTATTACAAAAACGATACGGTCAATGAATTCGTCCATTTGTATTCTTGATCCCTTTCCAACTACTGTCTTGAAGAACTGTCTATCTGTTTTTGTTCCCCCATATCACTGCCACAATTAATGTCTCACTTAGTTCAGGGACCATTTCTCCGGCTTTGAAAATGGCTGTGGTTACTCCTGTCCTAAAAAAGCCTGGTAGTGACACTGCCGTTTTGTCTAACTATTTTGCCCATTTCTAATCTACCAAATTATCCAAAGACCTTGAACGTGTCGTGGTGGGCCAATTACAAAATCACCTTCAAGCAAATAATCGTTTTGAGAAATTTTAATCTGGCTTTAGATCGGGACATAGCACTGAAACAGCTTTGGTTAGGGTCATAAATGACCTTCTTCTAATAGCTGACTCTGGGGCTTGTGGCATTCTTGTCCTGCTAGATTTGACTGCTGCATTTGACACTATTTGCCACTGTAATTTGTTGGATAGACTACATAAGTGGGTTGGTTTATCTGGTATGGTGTTTAGGTGGTTTGCATCATATCTCTCTGAACTCTCCCAATTCATCTGTCTGGGTGGTCAACGATCACGAACAGTCCCACTGCGTCAGGGTGTCCCTCAGGGGTCAGTTTTTGGTCCTCTTTTATTTAGTATTTACATGTTGCCACTAGGACAGATTATGCAAAAATTTGGTTTTGGTTATCACTGTTATACTGATGACACACAGATCTACATTAGCACCGTTCCTAATCTCACTTCGGCTATGTCAGTTCTATTAGCCTGCTTACAGGAAATCAAAGCATGGATGAAGCAGAACTTTCTTAAATTGAACAGTTCTAAAGCTGAGATTTTACTACTAGGCACTCCCACTGCTGTTAATAGGTATAGGGATTTTAAGCTCTCGATTGATGACATTCAATTATCCCCCTCTCCCCAGGTGCATATCCTCGGAGTACTATTTGATGGTCAGCTCAGTTTTGATTCTCACTTCAAGCACTTAACTAAAACAGCCTTTTTCCATCTCCGTAATATTGCATGCATTAGACCATTTCTGTCAAGGCCAGATGCTGAGAGACTTGTCCATGCCTTCATCACATCCCGTCTTGATTTTTGTAATTCGCTCTTTGGAGGTTTACCTGCAAATTCTCTAAAAATGTTACAGTATATTCAAAATTCTGTCGCACGTGTTCTGACTCATACATCCTCTCGCCATCACATCACACCTGTTCTTCAGCAACTTCATTGGCTACCGGTTAGGTCATGTATTGATTTTAAGACTCTTATTTTAACTTATAAAGCAGCCTGTAGGAAATGAGTCTGCCTCGACCCAACTTCCACTCTAAATGGTGAATTGATGCTCATTTCCCAAAAGGGCTGACTTATGAGAGAAAAGAGAAGTCACCAGTTCTTTGTTATGCATGTGGAAAGGCTGGTCACATTGCGAGGAATTGCCAGGACAGTGCAAAATCTCAAAGCATTGTTTGTCATGCATGTGGAAAAAATGGCCACATAGCAAGACATTGTTTAGAGAAAAGGAGGAAAGACCAGGGAGTTGTTTGTTTCAGATGTGGAATTATGGGACACAAGGCAATACAGTGTCATGTTTCAGTCAAACGAAAGACAAGTTATAAAGATTTACATAAGAAAATAGCCAGGCTAGAAAACCAGCTGGAAGAGTTGAAAGGAATGAAGGAAGGACCCATTCACAACTTTTCAGACACATCACTGGATGAAAATGACTGTAGCTCAGTCTCAAGCAGCTGCTGATGTGAATTGGAGGAATTGTTTCATGATAGTATAATATTTTAGAAAAATATATATTTTTACTATCAAAACGGGGGTGATTCTGTATAATATCTGAGAAATTATTTTAAATGATATTGATTGTTTAAATGTAATTTATGATACATCTTTTAATGTCATTTTTAAAAATAATGATATTACTGTTGTGTGATGCTTGAATGTGGGAAAGGGGGGGCAACCTCTTCTTTTTATTCTTATTTCAGATTGAAAGGTGTGGTGAAAGATAATCCAGTCATGGGTGAGACAAGCAGGCCAGTATGACCAGTGACGGAGATGAGGAGATTATGCAAAAAAAACAAAAAACAAAAAAAAACAAGGTTCTTCAAGAGAGCAGAGAGATCCAGAACCCCAGACCCAGTATTGATCAGAACTTTCAAGCCCTTATGAGAGCCAGACACCAAGAAGCCTTGATTACAGAAACCAAACAGAGATCCAAAGCTCCAGGCCCAGCATCAATTAGAATTTTCAAGACCCAGATGACATCTAGTAACTCAAAGATGGTGAAGAAGATCAAGAAAGCCAAAGACGGTAGAAGATCAACACAAGGAACTAAGCATGAAAATGAAACAACAAAGTGCGATGATTGCTGGCATTGCCAAATCCGTCCAAATAAATGCACAGGACCTAAAAGAATGTAAAGACAAAATCAAGGTGATGGAAAAACAAATCGAAACACTCACAGAAGTCAACAAAGTCCTGAAAGCTCGTGTGTTGGAAGAAGAATGATACAAAAGAAGGTGGAGTCTTTGAATAAAGGGTCTCAAAGAGAATCCAACTGAGCGTATAAGAGAGGATGTGATTCAACTTCTTAGCAAAATAACGCCTGAGTATGCTGGTTCTATGAAGGAGGCTGTGGATGTCATGCATCGGGTGGGAAGGAAGAAGCCCAACCGTCCCAGGGAGGTGATCATTCTTTTCACCTGCAGGATGGTCCGAGATGAATTATGGAAAAGAACCAAGATGTCTGTGGTATGGAGGGAAGGAAGCATTCGCTTCGCGGAGGATTTAACGAAAGAAGATAGACTTTTAAGTTGTGAACTGTGGCTAAAAATCAAACAAGACAGAAAGGGAAGGCAAAGCAGCTGGGTTTAGAGGCCCATACGGATACATCGAGGGTAAACACATGTGCTGAAGGGATACTGAATGTTGCTTGTTGAAACAAGGTGGTGGACTGATAAAGTAATGGGACTTTTCTTTATCACCAGCTTTACATTGAAGTCAGTGTTGCAGAGACTGATTACTTATTTTGGTTCATTTCGAATTTAATTTTAATTTATTTCAGTTATTGTTGTTCAATTGTTCATGTTCTTGTTAAATTCTAACATTTCATTTTTGAATTGTAGGGGTTTAAAAGACGTTGAAAAAGAATCCTTCCTTTCCTTGTGTTAAAAGGAAGGCAATTTTTTTTGTTTTGCAAAAGTCAGAACTGCCACTGTTTATTTTTACAAGAAACGCATTCGATAGATGTTGCTTTCTGGAAGAAACAATGGGGGGATGACATGTTATTTAGTCACGAGTCAAATAGGTCTGCAAGTGTCGCTGTATGCATGAATAAATGCCCAGGTAAAATGATCACACACAAGACTGATGTGGATGGCCATTGGCTCGCAGTAGTCTTACATTTAGATTAAATATTTTTCATTTTAATTCATGTTTATGGATGTACGTAACCAGAATAAGTATTAGTTTGGATACAACAGAAAATATCTGTAAGACTTATCTTCTCATGGGAAATAATTAAGTTTGGCTTAATACTTAAGGATAAAAAAAGATAATGAATAATTTGTTGATATTATGAAATTTTTTATATTGATAAATGTACAATTTTCAAAATACCCCCTACACTAGTGGTGTTTAAAGAAGAATTTGTGATATATTTTAAGACATTAAGAGAGATGAAAAGTCTCTAAGTAAAAGATATTTATATTCATCATAAGAGGATTTTGGTTTCATATTTTAAGAACTTCAACTCTCCTGCTACTTATTTTTATTTATCATCTATTTTATTTGTTATTTTTTTGTTATTTTATTTATTTATATATGTTTTATTCATTCATTCATTCATTTTCTTTTCGGCTTAGTCCCTTTATTAATCTGGGGTCGCCACAGTAGGATATATGTTTTATTATTTTTATTATTATTAATGAGGATGGAAAGATTCAAAGCTGGGTGACCGGATTAAGATGGCGGCGGCGTTGACGTACCATCCAGCGGTTTACGGGGCGTCTAGCTTTCTATGTGACCAGCTATCGAGATATCTGAAAAATACGCAGTGCGCATGTCTGTTCTTGTAGCTGTTTTTATAGCTCCTAACGCCGTATCGAGAGTGAGGGACTTTAAACAACATTACTCTTGACTGTAATAAACAAACACACAACTTATCAACATTAATTAAACGGTAAATAGTCTAAAAGCAGTAGGCTAGAGCGTGAAAAGTTTTCCAGTTCTGACTAAACTGAGGTTTGCGACAGATTCTACAATGGACTGGTGAGTCACATGCACTGCATTTTCAAGTTTGATATGTGGGACTAATATTAGGTGTGCAATATGTTGACCACCGAATACGAAGTATTTACAAAGTGTTTTTGTTATTTATATTGTTTTGCGAGAACTGGTCTTTTGGGGAACATGAGATTTTAAAATAAATCGTATAAGTCAAACTTGATTAGGTTTGCACTATGCTTTATTATATAATTTTGCGTGTATTGTAACCTGCTTTTGGTTTGGAGTTTTCTTTGGCATTTTGGCCTTCTGCTTTTGGACATGTATTTTTACAGAAAGCAAATGCTGAATACACAGACATTAGTCAAAACAATTCAGAATTCTTTGTGCGCGCGCGCGCGCGCGTGTGTGTGAGCGCTCATCACTGATGTTTATGTTGGTTTCTCTTATGTGACAGGAATCAATATATTGTGCTGCTAATAAGCAGTTTTTTTTCACCTAATACATATTGAAATTGTGTTTTATTGTCTAACTGTGAATTCAGGGTAAATGAGCTCAAATGTGGGGTAGAATGTTGCTTTGATGTTCTGATAGTTTGGGCAGCGGGTGAGGCAAGAGTTGCTCTGTCTTCACATCTGCTTGGTCACAATGTGGGCAATTGTGGCTCTAGTTGGGTTGCCGGTTCTGTCTGTATCGGCCCTTCTCTACAGTCAGTCTGGTTACTCAGTCTGTATTTTGTCATTATTATTCTTAATTTACTGTTCTTTACTCCACTTAGATATATTAAATTTGTATAATGTGTTTTTAGGTCCAAATAACATTTAAATTTGCTTAGTTTGTAGCTGTTTCATTCCAATAAATCAGATCATTTTGTTTTTGTGTTTTTGTGATTTAGTTGGGCTTAATTCTGTGGATGAGCATGTCAGTGTCCTGATTGACCTGCTGTTGGTCAAAAAGCTATTTATCTTTCGTTTAAATCCATTATTAATAGCCTATTTAGTTAATAGCCTATTTAGTTAATTTAATTAAGTTTTGCCCAGCTAGCGAAGCCAGCGGGTAAACCTATCTTATAGCCTTTTTTTTTCAGTGCATGCATTGACTGCTTTGTCAAATAGGCTACACAGAATATACAAATGTTTTACATATTTGTGTTTAATTAGATGGAATGATAAAGTTGGACATGGGCATTTTTTCAGAACATAGCCTATTTATTTAATTTAAGAATATCTTATATTTATTTAAACATATATTTTGTATTTATTTAAATTATATAAAATTAAATTACAACTTGTAAAATTTTTATTTGTAGACCTACAGTCAAAAATGTAATATTAGAAGCATGGCTGTGGCAAGTCGGCAATACTGTTTGGAAGCATTAAAAACTGTTACAAACTGTTTGGAAGCATTAAAAGTGTCCAAGAATCTTTACACGCATTGACCCAGAGACTGTTTAGAAGCATGTCAATGATGAGAAGATGACGGTTGTTTACTTTATGATGGCCAGAAATGGCCTTAAACACCCAGCATTGTTTGGAAATGAAAATCGGTTTAACGTCAGAACCCAACGTCAGGCTGATGTCAGTGTCCAACGTCTAACCTAAATTCAACCAAATATCAACGTCTAATGATGTTACAGCTTTACGTTGTGTGGACGTTACCACTATGACGTCTATCAGACGTTGGATTTTGGTTGCCATACCCGACGAGTAAATGTCAGTATTTGATGTCAATATGACGTTGGTTTAAGATGTTGGCTCGATGTTGGATTTTGGTCACTTTCTAACACAACCTAAAATCAACCAAATATCAACGTCATTTGATGTTGTTATTGGACATTAAAATAACATTGTCCTTAGACGCTGGCTAGACATTAAAGTTTGGTCACCTGACATCAAACTAAATCTTACCTAATATTAATGTCTTATGACGTTGTGTGCCATGCTGGGCAATAATTAAATGCACTACAGAATGTTACATTTACACACATCCACAAATTACATGTAAATGCATCAGCTTTTTACAGCGTAATACTCATTACTCCTGAGTACTTTTGAAAAGTCTACTTTTTACTCATACTTTGAGTAATATTTACAACTGATACTTTTACTCTACTTGCACTACATTTTTAGGCAAGTAATGGTACTTTTACTTAAGTATGACTTTTCAGTACTCTTTCCACCACTGAACACAGTTATCCTAAGTGCAACATTGTGTTAGATTTTAGCAAATACAATGTGAAGTACTGTATGCACTGCGCTCCTGTGTTGTTTGATTTTGGTGCATTATTCTTATAACCAAAATAACTCAAACGTCATGATTCGCACTCTGAGTAATTTCGTTATAGTTTTTCACATTCTTTGGGAAATATAACCACAGATTTTAGCAAATACAGATGTAAACTTGTTTATTATTTTTTCTTTTGATGATGATCAGATCTGAAGCTGTGCTGCGCTCAACTTAGGGCTGGGCGATTTGGCCTAAAATCAAAATCTTGATTAATTGAACATTTTAACTCGATTACGATTAATGAACAATTATTTTATTTTATTTTTCTGCCCTCATAGTTCACTCATAAATTTAGTATAGTAAATATGCTCACATATTACAAGTGAGAAATTTTTGAATGAAGGGTGCATTACTTGATTTTTAAATAATTGAAGGAAACACACACTATCTACTGACTATGATTATTTATTGAACATCATCGTTGATCAACTGAAATTATTGATCAACTTAAAAATGAACAGTCACTTTTTTCTTATAAACAGTGAAAATAAATAACTTGCACTTTTGGAAACAAAATAAATTATTTTCAATGTTCTTCATATTAAAAGTAGAAAATAAGCAGTATCTCTTCTGAATAAAATAACCTGTTTATAATATTTTAAACAGTCCATTTCTTGCATCTTCTGTAAGCAAATATTTTAATGTAAATAATAGTTTTAATGTAATGGAAAATATGCCGTCTAAAGGCATCTCTGGCACAGCTTCCAATCATCGTCAATGTATTCAATTCAATTCAGCTTTATTTCTATAGCGCTTTTACAATATAGATTGTGTCAAAGCAGCTTCACATAGAAGATTATAGTGAATTAAAATGGTTTCAGTTCAGTTTTCAGAGTTTAAGTTCAGTTCAGTGTGGTTTAATTTTCACTGCTGAGAGTCCAAACACTGAAGAGCAAATCCATCGATGCGCAGCTCTACAAGTCCCAAACCATGCAAGCCAGTGGCGACAGTGGCGAGGAACGGACTTCTCCAATTTGCGAAAGTGAAGGAAAAAAAACCTCGAAAGAAACCAGGCTCCGTTGGGCACGACCATTTCTCCTATGGCCAAACGTCTTGTGTAGAGCTGCAGTCTAGGCGCCGGAGGCTGGAGAACGCTGGACGTCAGCAAAGACTCGTCTGTTACTGGGGTCTCACAGGAATCAGTCTCATGCTCTCGACTCCTCCATGACCACCACAGCAGCTGCTCAGGATACGGCCTGGTCCGGGATTATGGAAACCTTGGGATCATCTCTTCACATGTCTTGGATTGCATTAGTGGCGCTGCATAGTCTCTGGGGGCCTCGGG
>CAIGQV010017323.1:1223044-1247623 GCA_903798115.1 Danio jaintianensis | reverse complement strand
AGAAACAACTTTTTCTAGTATTTTAGACATAAATGGAAGATTTAAAAGAGGCCTATAATTAGCTAAGTTGCTGGGGTCTAGTTGTGGTTTCTTAATAATAGGCTTAATAACAGCTAGCTTGAAAGGATTTTAGAGCCCTCCTATAGCTGGACATACTATCTTTGTACGCAATTCTAAAGACCTCTAATTTAGTTTTTTTCCACTTACGTTCCAGGGCACGGGTTGCTGTTTTGAGAGCGCGAGTATGACTGTTATACCATGGTGTAGTTTTATTTCTTTCTAACCTTTTTTAATTTGGTGGGTGCCACAGTATTTAGTGTGTTAGTAAAGATAGCATCCATACTGCTAATTACTACATCAAGGTCATTTGCGTTTGCGGGTGTATTTAGAAATAGAGAAAGATCAGGTAAGTTATTTGTGAATTCATCTTTAGTGGACGGCACGATAGTTATACCAGGGTGATATATCTGTGCAGATCTGCTAATTTCAGGTAAACACAGCTTATATAGTAAGAGGTAGTGGTCTGTTAAATCATCGCTTTGTGGTATAATGTCTACATCAATGACCTCAATTCCTTGAGACAAAATTAGATCTAATGTATGCTTTAAGCGATGGGTTGGACCAACAAAGTTTTGCTTTATCCCAAGTGATTGTAGTAAATCTGTAAACGCGAGCTCTAATGTATCGTTAGCGTCATCTATGTGGATGTTAAAGTCTCCTACAATTAGTATTTTATCAGTTTTAACTAGTAAGTCAGAAATAAAATCAGAAAAGTCTTTTAGAAAATTGACATAGGGTCCTGGGGGTCTATATATGGTGATTAAAGCGAGAGATAATGTAGGTTTTTTCATAATATGTAATGCGAAGTAAGGCTCAAGAATGGCCGTCCTACTTGGCCAGAGATCAGATGTGGCTGCAAAGTGGCTGCAGAAGTATGAATCAGCCTCAGCCTTTAAAGGCTGATTTATTCTTCTG
Source organism: Danio jaintianensis (assembly GCA_903798115.1). NCBI lineage: Eukaryota > Metazoa > Chordata > Actinopteri > Cypriniformes > Danionidae > Danio > Danio jaintianensis. Next base: position 1,246,648 of record CAIGQV010017323.1, on the reverse strand, counting down.
CATCGAGTGATCACTATGACCCACGACGCTTGCCTTGCGCATAGCCGTGCATTTATACTTCTGCATGCTGTTTCTGTTGCTCTGCAATAACACTTCCGAAACACTAGCTGGCAGCATTTTTTTATGTTCTTCTGTGTCGAGTTTCTTCGCTGGTTTTTTTTTTTCTGAGTGCTACCTTAATGTACAACAATGTACAAGAAGCAAAAACTAGCTCATTTTGGTGCACGTCCAAAGGTTCGCGCCTCTACTTTATTAATTAGGTAAACACAATGTTTCCATATGGAGCTCCTTCACGGGACTCGACACTTGTAAACACTCACTCCAACGGGCTCACGGCTCTCCGCGCCGCCACACCTGTCACCGATACCAAACCGACCAGTCACAGAGCTTGCGATACATGGCGTCATTTTTTAAGAGATGTGCAGCTATGCAGCCGCGCGAAGGCTGCGCCAGACCATATGTGTGCACTCGATGCAGAAGTATAAATCAGCCTTAACACAGCGGGGTCACGTGACTCCACACGTGGTATGGAAAGTAATAAAAAAAATCAACCTGGAAAAGTTAGATCGATTATAGGTTCTGAATGTCGATTTCAATTACTTTTCGATTAATTGTCCAGCCCTAGCTCAACTGGACAAAATATGTAGAAAACCCCTCCACCGCAGGTGGCGAGACCGTCGCCTCCTGTCTGAAAGACCTTAATGCATGCTTTTTTCTTGTGTGAACAGATAAATGTCTTTTCCTTTGCTTTCATCCATTTATATATATATTCAATCCCATGGGGTGCAGATAACCACATGGAGCTGAAGTCACCATCAAATCTTGTCCCGCATGGCACTGTTGCATCGAGTCTTATGTTTAAAATAATTTATAGGTCTCAAGAGCCTATTTATCTGAAAGAGCGCAGTGATTTGCATTTATTTTAATTATTTTCCCAGATAAAACGTAATGCAAAGGAATTAGATGATTAAATAAGTTTTAAAAAAATTGAAAAGCTATTAAATACATTTAGAAATGATTAAATAAATGGCAAATAAGTAAACCTAACACAATTCGTATATCGGCCAATACTAGAGGACACCACTAGGGGTGTGACAAGATCTCGTATGACGAGATCTCGCGAGGTTAAATCGCGATGAGATTTCTTGTCGAGGTGAAAAGTTGTCTCGTGAGTTGTGATGTTATGATGGGGCGTGAGGGTGAAATTAGCATTGAAGATTGGAGGCAGGATTGGATTTGATCTGCAAATCAAGTGCTTTGCACACACCTGGCAACCCAGGCTGGCCTCGGAGTTGCGCTTGTCACTCGGTTGGGCGGGCGGGTGTGACGTAACCACTTTTTTCACCGGAGTTCAGTGGGTAGTCCAACATAGGCTACAACTGCAGCCTAACACATTATGGTTCGTATCCATGCAATGGAATAGCAATTCAAATATGATGAAAGTCATAATCATCGTAAGCACAAATGGAATTAAGACATGGAGTATTCCTATTTTAGTCGCATTATTGAAGTGCAGATATGTAAACGCTGTAGTCAAACTAATAACACCTTGAAGGACTTTTAGCCGCATTTTGCGACAGGACATACACACCTAGCGAGTCAGTAAAGCACCACAGACACACACATCTCTAAACGTGCGCAAACAAACACATACACTCACTGAATGAACTCCTGGAGACTCATCGTCACATCATCATCACGGAACGCATGTTTATGCTGTCCGGGAAAAGCAGATTTATTTTTTTTCATTCGCGTGCGGTATCAAACTCCAATAAAACAACTCTCTCCTATCAGTCCTTACTTCACATTCGCATGATCGCATCCAGTAGCTCAGAGTGAGTCACGGGGGCATAAATGAAATCTTGCTAAATGAAAGTGAAACTGATTTATTAAATAAAAAATTAAATACAAAAAATTACATATATTTTTTAAGTTCAGTGTGTGGAAAGAAGTTTGATTTCTCATGTGAAATTGTACAGAGGAGAAGCCAGTCAGTAGAGTAAATATTATATAGCTAAATATTTAGCAGTGTTTGCATGTCCTTTACGACATAGAATTCATTTAAATAGAAATAAAATACCATTCTTTACAATGTTTTTAAAAAGCACCTAAATTGTTTTTTCTATTTTGTAATTTTTTTTTTCTAGTTTAATAAAAATCTATTTTCCATTCATATATTAGCAAATATTTTGCTAATATTTAAAATTATATATAAAAAGATTATTTTCCATTCACATCAGCTATTAGCAAAATATTTAGCAGTGTTTGCATGTCCTTTATTCGTATAATTTCTTAAAATAGAAGTAAAATAACATTCATTACAAGTTGATTTAAAAAAACAAAAGCACCTAAATAGTTTTGCGATTTTGTGTTGTTGTTTTTTTAGTTGAATAAAATTTTCCATCCATATATTTCATCATTAAGGATTTCTTAAAAATAGTGTGAAAATCTTGTCTCGTCTCGTTCTCGTGAACCCAATCTCGTATCTCGTCTTTTCTCGTGGAGTAGGCATCTCGTCACACCCCTAGACACCACACTTCACTGCCATATAATGCTAAAGGTTCAATCACTGATTGGAATATTTTGAGCCAGATTTGATTTGGAATTTCAATTTGTGTTGCTTTTTTTGGTGCCATACAAGGCAGATGTTGCTTTCTCTTTCAGTTCATTAACAACTAAATTTACTTTTCCATTAGCACGTATTTTCAACCCAAGGTTTATGTAGTATGTGGCAGGTTAAATTTTGACATACTAAGGGTGACATTGTGTTTTTTCCCTGACATCTGGGATTTCTCAGGAATATTAGCATTTTGGTTTTCTGTACAGGATATCCAAGTTCTGTGATTCCTCGCATGCAGTTGGAGGGCAAAGGTGGCGCAGCAGGGTGAGCATGTAGTCCCAAATGGTAAGACCTGACATTCATAGATATCTGGTGGTTCCATCCGCTTCATGTCTCGCCAAATGAACCTAAGGAGGGACCGATCCTTTGGTAAGAGCTGAACCTGATGGAACATGCTCTTCATGTCTCCACTGACTGCTACTGCATGTTGCCTGAATCTCAGTAATACACCAAGAAGGGAGTTTCCCAGTGTTGGTTCAGGAAGGAGAGTGTCGTTTAGATTCGACCTTGGTGTTGATAAGAGCAATTGAAGACCAAACGTTCTCTCCGTTGTGGCTCACCAAGTGGTGGGACATATACCATGGCTCTTCTGTGCTGGAGGCTTCACCTGGGTCAATCCTCTTGACTGCTCCAGTTTCTACCAGCTTGCGGATAGCTGCTCCATATCCATATACATCCAGTTAGACACTCAACATAGCAGTAATGCACGCTTCCAGCGCCACTTCAGACAACGAGCCGCGATCGCGCAATGGCTGATGCAACAACAGTTCTCTCTATATTCAGTAGTGCCTATTCCGTTTTTGATATGTGCCGCAATTTCAGAATAAAAGTCTCTGAATGAGAGTTACCATTGCTCAATGGCCTTTTGCACAGGTGCCCTCTAGCATTCCAGTATGAATGAAACAGAAATAAAATTTCAACGTGTGATCAATATTTCAGGTCTTAACCCTCAGGGGTCGAAGATGTCTATAGAATGCTGTCTACATTTAAATGCAGCGAGTGCATGTTAAAAACAAACATTGTTTGATAAAGTAATCAGTATAAAACCAACACTGTCTAGTTTCTCAGTCTGAGCTCATTATTTTTAATGCGACCACGCCCACGAGGCTTTGTTATTAAAATCGTCCATGTGAGACACAGGCTCAATGTAAACTGTGGTCAGAAAAAACAGCAGAATCTCCAGGAATACATGAGAGATATACATGAGAGACATATCTGCATAAAGCTTGGAAGGTGAACTTTCCAACTCATTTTGAAAACTAATGTTGTCTCACTGGGTAATCCATAGAATTCTCCCGGCAGTGCGCCCATCACGCCAGGTCTTCCCGTGTCCGCCATTAATACATACGATGAAGATAGCTGCCAACACGCCCACAAACAAACGCGGCGCGCTGGCTAGAAAGTGCACGCCCACAAACAAACACAGCGCGCTGGCTAGAAAGATCGTTTCATTTTTATTCCCAGGAATAAATTGAAATTATGACCCATTTAACCTCACGGAATCACCGTGATCTGATGCTGCTTTATTCAGAACATGACGCATGTTATACGTGTTATTTATTTTATTTTTTATTTATTTTACCGTAGTTGAACCAGTCTAAGTATGGAAAGAGTTAACTAAGGCTGCAATTATTTGAGCAAAATATATAACTATATATATGGTCTTAAAATATTATTTTGATTTAAAGTAATTGTTTTTCATGTTTAAAATATTGTTTATTCTTGTGTTTAAAGCTTTTGTCATTACGCTACTTCAGTGTCTCAGAGTCATTCAGAAATCATTATTAAATGCTGGATTAATGCACAAGAAAGTATTTATTACAACAGTTTTGCAAACACGTTTTATACCATTTCAAATATATATATTTTTTGTGCATGCTGTATAAGTGCACATACAGTGCTTAGCATAACTGAGTACAGCCCATTTTGAAAATGAATAATTTTTTTATCCATTTCTCAGTGAATCAATGTATTTTGGTGCATTTAAACAAAACAGATTTATTAAACAGATCTATTTAATAAAATAATATTTTAGTCACCAAACATATTTAGAAATTGAAAGATAATACAATAAAATTCAAGCAAAATATTGCAAAAAAAATAAATAATTACAACCTACAAAATTTAAACTAAATTTTTGTATTTTGTTTTGCTTCTCTTGATTTTTCCTCTTTAAAAAAAAAAAAATTGTATTTAATATTTTTCTATAACATAAATTTGGGTGTACTAGTTTTTGGACCGTTATTGTAAGTTATGTTGTTGGATAAGCTACAGATTTGGCTTCAGTACTGACTAATCTAATGTATATTCACAAATATAATATTGTATAGCTTCCTATTAAAAATATGAATTTAAAGGATAGATTTGTGAGGCGTGTACTTATATATGCTGAGCACTGTATATTGTTTACCCAGAGTGTTTACATGGTCATACAGCAATACAACAAGCATTTAGTTTGAGCTAGCTTTTGCAGCTGGACATTGCTTTACAATGCCCTTGATGGGTGAGTGGGGGAGTGTCTTTTGTCTCTCAAGGTGTGAATTATTCATGACCATTGTCACTCACGCATAGAGCTGAGATGACCCAAAACAAACTTAACAAATTGTATTTCATTGTAATGTTTTCTTTGAATGGGAGAACAAAATATTTTTTACATAATTGTATAGTTAATATTCTAGCCTACAAGACTGGTTACTCAAAAGTCTTGTTCAGGCCCATTCAGTGTGTTTTTTTTGGACCTTATTTCAGCTACATTTTTTTCTCCAAAACCTACTAACCATGCATAATATTTATTTTCAAAAAAACGCAAGCATGCACATAAATATTTCTCATATATTATTGTAGCACAGTTTGTGCTGAATACAAAAAGAAATACATGTTGGCCAATACTATGTAATAAGTAGCTGAAATAAGCACTAATGTCAGGGCATGTCAAAACATCCTAGGGGGCCCAAAATCACCTCAGACCCCAGAGGGTTAAACTCTGCTCTTGGAGACCCACTGTCCTGCAAAGTTTATTTACAATCTACCTCAGCGTATCTACTTGTGTATTTGATATGATCATGAAAAGCATAATTAGCTGCTTCAGTGTGTCTGATTATGGATTATGGTTGAGCTCTGCTGGATAACAAACATCCAGGAGCAGGATTGAAGACCTCTGCTCTATTCTCTAAATATAAAAATATATAAAATTAATAAAAAATATAAATACAAAATATTGAATACATTATTATTTATACTTTAATACATTAATATTTATACTTTAAAGATACAGGACTTTTTTTTTTCCAAGTGTTTACATATAAGTTATGCATTAGCATTATTTGGGGAGGTTCTTTTGTCTCCTGGTCTGAATCAAAGGGATTTTCACATGATTTAGTAGTAAATATTCTAACCTACAATACTATTTAGTATGTGTTTTTTTTTCCTGTGAATTTGTTAACCCCTGAAACATGCTAACCAAAATCTTTTCTATTTTTTTTTATGCACGCATATACATCCATCTTTGTTACATATCATTGTTGCACAGTTTGTGCCGAATAAAACTAAATTACATTACAGTCAATGGTATGTTATAAGTAAAAGGAATAAGTACAAATGTCAGAGCATGTCCAAATATCCCAATAGCCCCAAAGTCACCTCAGAACCCAGAGGGTTAATCGCGCATTGATTGTTTGAATACATTGTTTTTATAATGTTGCATATTTTACCACTAATACCTAATTCTATAAGTTTAGACAGCAGACCTTCATGCCAATTGGATCGAAGGTTTTCTGAAAATCTACAAAGAAAGCAAATATTTTGGTTTTGCTTTGGTTGATATATTTGTAAATCAGAGTATGAATGGTGAAGCTATGGTCTGATGTTCTGCAATTTGCTACGAGATCTCGCAAGAATATATCGCGACAAGATTTCTTGTCGAGTTGAAAAGTTGTCTTGTGAGTTAGAATGTTAGCATGACGGAGCGTGAGGGTGAAATTAGCATTGAAGATTGGAGGCAGGATTGGATTTGAACTGCAAATCAAGTGCTGTACACATACCTGGCAAATACAAATTGCAACATTAGAAATTGTGAAGTTAAATGACTACATTACCCCATGGTAGAAAAAAATCTTTCAGATGGGGTGCTAGTGGCTGGGATGCACAAAAAAAGAAACCAAATAACCACTCCGGCGACATCCTTACATCCTTTTTTATTTACAATCTCCTCACTGCTGCTAGTCACAGCACTCAATTTTGCATGTGTTATTCTGACCTGAGGTGGCGATGACGAAACCCAAAACTCACAAGTGAAAAGCGTGAGTGCGTGGATTCCTTCACCAATTTCAATGCACTTTGCTCTCTGGCGTCTGGTGATCTGGTTTAATTACCTGGTGAATAATCTGGTGACAGAGGGTGTGGCTCTGGAGATTCTGGGTGCTGAAATATATTGTCCTGGCTGTTTTCCTGAAGATCTTTGTTGAGTGCGGGTACTTGATGCTGTTCTGAAGCGTCACAGTCTATCTGTGTTGAGCTCAGTGTGCAGGGTGCAGGCGGCAATGTTTCTGTGAGCAATGGTTGTTTTGGCTGCGTGGCGTTATCATTGTCCTTGTGAGATGCGTCAGCCCCAAGTCCACTCAGGAGCTGATTTGAAGTCCTGTGGTCATTCGGACATTTACTAGGAGTGTGTGTGTGCCATTTGGGTTGAGTTCAGTGGCACATGCAGCTGATAGATGATGGAGGGAGAAATAGATATTGTCCTTTAACACTTTTGCACCAAGTTTGTTTGGATGACGGCCATCTGATGTAAACAGTTGTCTTTGATTCCAGAAGAGATTGAAGTTGTCAATAAAATTCAGTCCTTTTTTCTGGAACCATGCATTTAGGCCAAGAAGCCGTGAAAACATATTTGTCCCTCTTGCAGGGAGTGGTCCACTGATGAACAACTGAATTTTCAATCTTCCACTGTTTCAAAGAGCTCACAGAAATCTCTCTTAAGCAGTTCTGACTGTTCCTTCAGAATATCATTCTATTTTTTTACAAAGACAATAATTACTACAGCTAATGTTCATTATGTATTTGAACAAGAGATATTAAATATCAATGTGAAAATTAAGTGCTATAAATGAAAATAGGAGTTAAATGAAAATAGTGAACAAACATAAAACAAACATATAAAACATAGAAGTATTTCTAATAAAGTGCCTGGTGTATTGAGACAGGAAGAATGTGTCCTACGGTGGTTTGACAAGCCCGCTCACCTGCATGCATTGCGTGTATGCTTTACTAAAAGATAGGTCTTTAATTTTGTTTTAAACTGAGAGAGTGTGTATGAGCCTCAAACATGAAGGCTAGGCTATTTCACAGTTTAGGAGCCATATATGAGAAGGCTCGACCTCCTTTAGTAGACTTTGCTATTCTGGGTACTACCAGAATCCCTGAGTTTTGAGATCTTAAAGAGCGGGTTGGATTGTAAAAAGATAGAAGGTTATGGAGCCAAATCAGTCTCAAAAGTAAATACATGTACAAAGTATAATTTATAATTGTTTCGTAATTCCAAATAAATATATTATGATCCACAAATAAATGTAAAGCGATTGACAAAAACTAAGCATATTCACAAAAGAAATAGAATGCGATCCACAAATAAATCTTAGAGTTTCAAAAACATGAATTATATTCAAAAGTATGTAAAATTAGACTTGCAAATAAAAAAACATACTCATAAATATTTATTTTATTGTACAAACACAATTTTGCCTGACATACATATGTGAATTCCTGTGCATTTGTAGATTAGTGTGCATTTATGGGTAGCTCTCTGTGCATTTCTAGATTGCTCTGTGGATTTGTGGATTTTGAGACCTTTCTGCCGTCGAGACGAACACTAATCCACAAATAGATGGACTCCTTCCACGCACCTTCTACTTAAACCAATCAGATACCTCCCAAGTCGTGCTGACCAATCGTTGCTCGATCTTGCTCCAACCAATCACGCTTTGCCTTACAATCAGAGAGGACCAGCCATAATTAACCAGTCTCTTCAAAATGGACGGCCAAGACAGTTCAAGACAGGTAAGTGGTGCGCATCAGAGCATTAATTGTAATAATAAGGAAAGATGAGTGTCACTGACCTGTCTTGAACTGTCCTGGCCATCCATTTTGACTCTGTGCACGATTGTTTCCACGTTTGCGCTAGCCGGCATGCTTACTTACAGATGATATATTACACTCACAGTTTTTAAGTGTTGCCTTGGATTACCGTGAAGGACAGAGCTGTCCCACCAAACAGCAAAGAAGAGAAGAGCTTCAAATTCTACATTTCGAGTTGCATTGATTATTTTGAGGGTGAGTATTATCATGCTATGTATACGAATGGCAATTAAACGCTAGCCATGTTTTTCACAGTTCATACTGGTTTTTATATTATGTTTTAATTACCTGCATCATTTCTATCTATACATCCGTCTGTGTTTCAGGTCGATGATGAAGTCAGAGAAGCTGCATAGTTTGAGTAAGAGGTTATTTATGCTCAGGATGACATGATCCAGCTCATCTACAAAGACATCAAAATGTTTCAGACCATCTGAGAGGAAGCTGACCATTTCTTTTTTTACTTTTACCTATCAAGATGACTACAGATTTGAACAAAACACACTCACACACAACTTTTAATTTGATAATTGTTTAATATTGTATTTATACACATCACTGTAAGGGAAATGTTTAACATTAATGTGTCAAATTATCTATATTTACATAAAGTGCAAATGTCTAGTTACCTATATTTTTTTCTTGTTCAAAATAAGTTGAAGGGGTATCCCATTCATTAAATTTTTGCTACTTGAACTAAACGCATTTTGTATTATTCTTGTAATCCTATGTATAAAAACATTATCTTATTTAAAAAGGCTAACATTAAATGTAATTAAATACAAGCAGTGCTTGAGCATCACTGGGGGTCTGACTGTAGTTGCCTGCCTGATTTTTGTCAAAAGACAGAGGTGGTACATTTGATGTAGGTGGCTATCGCATAATTCTCTATGCACAAAAAATCCCTGCATATTTACATTAGTGCAATGCAAATGTTCACTCAAATTGATCTGTTATTTATGTTTAAATGTTTATATTAATGCATTGAAAATGAATGTTTATTATATTAAACATGTTATATTCCTGCAGTGCAGGCAACACTGTATAAATTATGTACAGTATATGTGTTTATATCATTTTTACAAGAATAAATCTAAGTTCATCATTACCCATCAGATGTTATCTCCACTTTAATCTTTAGCTCAAGCTTTTACTAATGGGCAGAAGGCAAGCCATTGTGTAAATCTGGTTGATGCTCGCTGTAATAAAGAAAGAGAGATGATGTTCAGCTTGTGTTGCTTCACCCTGTGGATGGGATGCTCAGTGTGGACCCTCAGCCGGGCAAAGGACAGTTTGTAAAATAAAAAAATATATATTTGTGAGTGTTTTTATTTGCAAGTCTAATTTTTCTTACTTGTGAATATAATTCATGTTTGTGGAACTCTAAGATTTATTTGTGGATCGCATTCTATTTATTTTGTGAATATGCTTGGTTTTTGTCAATTGCTTTACATTTATTTGTGGATCATATTATATTATTTGGAATTATGAAACAATTATTAATTATACTTTGTACATGTATTTACTTTTGAGACTGAATTGGCACCATAGAAGGTTGGTTAGATAATCAGGAACTAGATAGTATAAAGCTTTATAGGTAAGAAGCATTATTTTACAATCAATACGGAACTTAACAGGCAGCCAGTGTAAGGAAGATAAAATTGGGGTGATATGGTCATATTTTGTTGACCTGGTAAGAACTCTGGGAGCTGAATTTTGCATTAACTTTATTAATAGAGGATGCTGGGAAACCAGCAAACAGAGCATTACAGTAATCCAGCCTAGAAGTCCTAAAGGCATGAACTAGCTTTTTTGCATCTGAGACATAAAGCATGCTTTATAGCTTAGCGATTTTTCTCATTTGAGAGAAGGCTGTTTTTGTGACAAGGGAGATATGGTTTTCAAAAGTTAAGTTGCTGTCTAATATAACACCCAGATTTACAGTTAATACTAACATTGTATAACTCTAATTGCAGGTCGAGTTGTGTGATCTGCTGTGTACAGGATTTTGGTATAATACTTATATAGTAATAAATAATACTTTTTGTTTCTTCTGAATTTAAAAGAAGCAAAGTGCAGGTCATCCAGTCTTTTACATCTTTTATACACTCAGTTAGCATAAACAGTTCAGACTTCTCATCAGGTTTTGTTGAAATATATAATTGGGTATCATCTGCATAGCAGTGAAAGCTGATCCCGTGTCTTCTAATAACGTCTCCCAGGGGTAGCATGTATATTGTAAACAGAAAAGTGCCTAAAACTGATCCTTGAGGCACCCCATACTTCACTGGCCTGACTTGTGAAAGCTGTCCATTTATCCTTACAAACTGGTAATGGTCAATTAAGTATGACTTAAACCATCGTAAAGCATGTACCTGAACACCTGTTAATTTTAAAGGTGATGTATGTAAGTTTTTTACTTTTCTAAAGCATAAAAATACCAGGATATGTTTGCAGATATTTAAGAAACATGCTAAGTGAACATTCTTGTTTATTTGAAAAACAATGCTAAAGTCAGATATTCTGCTTTGAAAATGTGCTTTCCGTGCCGGAACATATGGCTTTGTTTTGATCCCTTTAACCTGCCCAATGCTAGTTTAGCCAATTAGATTTCAGCACCACGGGTTGCCTTGTCGGAAAACAGCGTGTTTCATTGATTCATTCAGGAAGGCTCTCAAAGTATGCATCTGTGACCGAAATGGGACTTTTGGTGGACAGTAACAGACTCCAAAATGAGATGCAGATTCAGAGTTCTACATGAGGTGGTTATTAATTTAATGTAAACATTAGGTCAGCAGGTTACATTGTAACCCCGTGTCCTAACAACGCGTTACATAGCAAGATTTGCAGTGATAAGCAATTTGGCTGTTTGCACCAGACGAAACATGAGAGAAATTTAAATACAACCATTCAGAAGCACAGAATACTCTGTAAAAGATTTCTTCTTAAATTAACAGTAAGTTACTGGCAACAATTATCCAGTAGTTGCTGTATTTCATAAAACAGTAAAATTACTGTAACACTGATTACAATAGTGGTACACATACTGAAAAACTGAAAACAGTATTTTACTGTACATTTTTACCAAGCAGAACTACAGTGTTTTAATGTTACTTTCAATATTACTGTATAGTATTTTACATTTATCAAATGTTATTTTATTTTATGTAATAGTGCTGCTTTATAATTAGTAAAATATGTTCAAAATTGTACAAGTGTCATTTTAACTGTTCAAGGAAAAAAGAAAAAAACTGAAACTTCAAAGGCACAATAAAAGTTTTTGTAAACCATGCTAAAACAGTAGCAATAATTTAATATAATAGAGCAGCAAAACACTAATAAACAATTGATAATTAAAACCAGTCAACAATTGATGCATCAAAAATTATTACAATTTTAAAAACTGGTGAAAATGATGAAGGCCAAATGATGAGGGTACTGATGTTGTGGAAAAGTGAAAGGAAAAAGGGCAGCAGCTCTTCTGATGATCCTGCAAAAATGACACGCAAGTCACTGAAGTAAAAACTAATCATCACTCCTTTAAATAATAGCCATGTTTTATTTATATATTTTTTTCAGTAAATATCCAAATGATGTATATTTTTTAGATTACAGTCTATGGTACACCAACTGCAGAAAACTCAAAAGAAAAAGAACTTTGCAGAACAAAATTGAAGTTTTATGATTTATGCTGTAAATCAGTGGTTCTCAAACTTTTTTTACTAAGTACCACCTCAGAAAAAATAGTCTCTTCAAGTACCACCATAATAACCAGTATTGAAATACAGTAGCGTAGTAGGCCTAATTAAGCAGCTACAGCACTGCACAGTTCAAAAACGTGGCAGATTAATTACTATATTAAGAATATGTATTGTTGTCAGCCACTTTAAACATTATAATTGTAGTGAACATTAACTCTGTACTGTGCTTACAGGTAAAAAATAAAAATAAAACATCAACGTTTAATTTAAAATGTGCTTTTAAAAGTTAATAAAAAATGGTACTGTTCTTAAAAAGTAAAAAGAAAAGTGTTGTACTTAAATGTAAAGCAATAACATATAGTAGTAGCCTATTTATCAAAACCTGGAAATGTTGCTTGGACCTCATAAATATAAGCTATATGTCATCATATTCATATATAAACTCTTTTTGATAAATTTTGAAATATATGTGGCATGTACATAGCTATGACATATTTGTATATCTTTGAAATCTAAACATTAACTTGTATTTTAAATATATGATTTGGAATCACATATTTAAATTAGAAATTAGATCTGCTTACTGTGCCTTAGAGTAAGCTATGTGTGTCAGAAAAGCATACCATACCTGTCAACATTGGGATATAAAAATACGGGATAGCCTGCGCCTCCCAAACAACAGTTACAAATATGGGGAGGAAATTAGCTTTAAATGATAGAATACATAACAAACATTAGAAAATAAAAAATAAAATAACAGGTTTAGCCTATTAAAATCAATGGCCTATAAAGGAATTAAATCATCATAAAATCTCGTTTACTTTTTATTCACTGTATTTAAATATTGATTACAGTTACTATAGTTATTTAGTGAAGAGCAGCGAATCTCTCATTTTGACCCACTGTTTTGTTTGATAACAAAGCTGTCACTTTAAGAATGCACAGATCTATAATGAAAGCACTCGATTACTTTCGGAACTGTTTATGCTCATTTAAGACAAAATTATTCGTTTAAAAAGCCACCCAAAACCAAAATTGTTCACTTTCGCTCACCTTCAAGTCGTGTGAATAGAAGCTGATCTGGGAACAGTGTCTTTATCACTACGCATCGTGTCCGTCAGTCTGCACCGATACATGAATGGACTAATTCAGGTTGCATAGGAATTAGTCCGTGTACTCGCGTATAATTGGTTTTCTCATTTTTGCTTTCAAAAAGGAAAAACGAACAAACGGTTTGTTTGTGCCAAATTTGAACCTTCTCACGAACATAAGTTTTTTCAAATATTTATTTTTGTTTTTCGTCACATTTTGTTTTTGCACGCAAAATAAAAATGCCATAAAACCAAAATGAATAAACAGCTTTAAAATTAATTTTTTTGTGGGCGGGAATTATATACGCCTCTTCTCTGCTGATTGGTCGACCAAACATCAAACTGTGCCGTCATCAGCTCTTCCTCCATTTGTGCAGCAGAATAACGTCTCAATTTATGGACTTCTTCATAAATTCGGCAACCTGTGCTTATACTTAAGCATCTTAGCATGTCATCTGTTTTATTTTGCGGCAGCTCTCATAATCCGTGTTAAAACTGTCACATTGCACAGCATGGAGTGAATGAATTTTGTAGTGACCAGCAGACTCGACTTCAGTGTAGGCCTAATATGCAACAGCCATAAATTAAATAAGCTGAGTAAAATTATATATTAGTAATATTTAGTATGATGATATGTCATTCGCGAACGGCTGGATTCAGTCCATTCAGTAGCAAATCTTTAAAAATTACCCATAGGTTGGGCGTGCTGTATGTTGCTTTTTCTAGTTTTGTAAAGTTTTTATCACTTGTCATTTGGAGAGTACAATAGGTAAGGACAAATGAGGTACCCAGTTCTTACTTCATGCTCATTTCATGTAACAATGTTTTGCAAAATGGCATCTCAAATGAGTACTTCTAATCACTAAAACAACAGCACTTTTAACTGGCCAGTATATCCTGCATTTCTGAATAATAACCAAAAGATACACACTAATGTATTAATAAAGTACATATGATAAACAACTACAGAAGAAAGACTTGTGCATTATTACCGAAAAAATATAATAATATTCCAAAAATCGATCACTTTTCTAGTTATTAAAAGGGAACGTGACGGCACAGTTTGATGTTTGGTCGACCAATCAGCGGAGAGGGGGTGTGTATAATTCCCGCCCACACAGAGAACAATTTTGAAAGCTGTTTATTCGTTTTGGTTTTATAGCATTTTCATTTTGCGTGTAAGAACAAAATATGATGAAAACCAAAATAAATATTTGGAAAAACTAAATATTTATGTTCGTGAGAAGGTTAAAATTTGACATAAACGAGCCGTTTTTCCGTTTTGAAACCAAAAACGATGTGAACGAAATGAAAAGGAAGTGAATGCGGCCATTTTAATATTAATTTTAACGTGATTTCAAGCTAAATAAATCGAAAGCATAAAGCGAGAACACAATTTAAATCAGTCTTTAGACTTGATAGACACGCTCCTGTTGATCAATCTGGCAACCTGCACTTGCGTGTGTTTTGAACCAGACATGCAATACCTAGTTCAACTACTGGGTGTCAAACTTACATACTGCACCTTTAAGCGGTCTTTGAGGATATTAGCACTTAGCACTGAGGTCAAGTAAAACTAGTAACAAGATGCAACCTCTTTCAGCAGCTTAGAGTAAATGGTTGGTTATTTTCAATAAATCGGTTTCTGTACTATCATGAGTCCTGAAACCTGACTAAAACACTTTAAAAACATTGTTCATCTGTAGAAAGGAGCATAATTAGGCAGAAACAACTTTTTCTAGTATTTTAGACATAAATAGAAGATTTAAAATAGGCCTATAATTAGCTAAGTTGCTTGGATCAAGTTGTGGTCTCTTAATAAGAGGCTTAATAACAGCAAGTTTGAAAGGGTTTGGAACATGGTCTAAAGATAAAGAGGAGTTGATAATGTTAAGACGATTTTCTCCTAATACATGTAGTAACTCATTCAGTATTTTTTTTTCACTTACATGTAGCTGATTTAGATATATTCATAAGTTTATCTAACTCTTCCTGTCCTATGATATTGAAGCACTGTAGATTATTTTGATTTAGTGGATTGTTTAATGAATCTGAACTATGAGACAGTACAGAACGTTTAACATCTTCTGTTTTCTGTCTGAAGCCTTCTATTTTATCAATGAAAAAATTTATGAAGTCATCACTACTAATTTGTGTTTGTTCAGATGAAGGCAAATAATTTTTTAGTTTAGCAACGGTGTTAAATAAAAATCTAGGATTGTTATGGTTATTTTCTGTCAGTTTGCGGAGGTGCTCAGCCCTGGCGGATTTTAGAGCCCTCCTATAGCTGGACATACTGTCTTTGTACGCAACTCTAAAGTTTTTTTCTTCCACTTACGTTCAAGTGTACAAGTTGTTGTTTTGAGAGCATGAGGATGATTGTTATACCATGGTGTAGTTTCATTCTCTCTAACCTTTTTTAATTTGATGGGTGCAACAGTATTTAATGTGCTAGTGAATATAGCATCCATGCAGCTAGTTACTACATCAAGGTCTTTTGCGTTTGCGGGTGCGCTTAGAAATAGAGAAAGATCTGGTTAGTTTACATTAGGAAATTTGTCTTTAGTGGACGGAACGATAGTTCTACCAGGGTGATATATCTTTGCAGATCAGCTAATTTCACACACAGCTTATATAATAAGAGGTAGTGATCTTTTACATCAGCACTTTGTGGTATAATGTCCACATCAATGACCTCAATTCCCTGAGACAAAATTAGATCTAATGTATGTTTAAAGTGATGGGTTGAACCAACAACATTTTGCTTTATCCCTAGTGATTGTAAGAAATCCATAAACACGAGTCCTAATGTATAATTAGTGTCATCAATGTTGATTTTGAAATCTCCTACAATTGGTCCAGAAACTGCGTAGAGGTTAAAGTGCATCAGACCGTCTCGATCAGGCTCCTTAAGTCCCTCTTTAGAAACTCTGTCTACCGCAGAGAGGTGTCATTCATACCCGCATACAGGACGCCGGCTCCGATGTTGTCAGCACTCAGGATAGCAGGTACCTCAGCAGGGACATCCTTAACACTAGCACCAGGAAAGCAGTGAGTGCATACATTATTACCTTTTAGCGGAAAGCAGCACGGACATGTCGAACAGATTATTGCACTGACACATTCTGTCTTGCGGAGGGGGCCAAGCGGTTCTCCATGGGAATCTTGTACACAGGAGGCGGCAGAGGAGGAGAGACCCTCCCCCGGGTCCTTACTCACGTCCTCTGCTGCTGCACCCAGGTGCCGCGATAGCCTGGCACCAGAATGAACGACACTGGGCCGCCATGTCCCTGGTATGCTGGGCCTGGACAGAGAAACATGCGCAGTCAGAATTTAAACTGGTGGTCACAAAAAGTACAACAGAAAGCATGTTAATATGAATAGTCACAAATTCTGGGGTAAAAAGATTAAGTGTGCAAACATGTTTCCTACATTACACATCTTGATTATGTCAGATGTATCCTCTGAAAAGCATGAAAGACCAAGGCAACTGTTCTGTACTGATTTGTGTCCTAATTATAAACAAGAATGAGTGTAATGCGTTGACTTGTCCCTGGGTGATCACGCAGTGCTCTTATACTCTCACACACTTATACTTTCCTTACTAATCCATAAACTCCTGAGGCAATGTGAGTGCACATTTCCACCTTCATCATGCTAGTTCAGCAAGTTGTTATTTGTTTGATAAACTTGTTTGTCTTTCTGGTTGCTCCTCCATCAGACAGTCAAAGAGAGCTCCTCCTAGCAGCTTGGCTAAATAGTGTAAAGTTCGCTGTGTAGGGCCACAGAGCAAACAGAAGCAGACCCATTCATTGTCTACTGAATAAAGGGAAATGTTTTTACTTTTATCGTTTATTTATGTATATATTCATGTTTTCTATATTATCTTTTTGATTATTATGATTGTTGTGAGTGTATATGTGTCTTGAACAGTGAATGTGTGAACCTGTACAGATGTGTATATTGTTGCCTTTGAATTTATATTGTTGGGGAACCAATGGTTTAACCCAAAAATGAATTGTCTGTCAGATGAAGAAGAGTCAGAGATTCAATAAAAGAAAGTTTACTTAGGATAGTTGTACTTTCATCAAGCAGAAGCCAGCTTCAACACACTCAAAGAATTTGTAGGCCAGTCTTGCTGCTTTAAAATAACAACACACAGCAATTATACCCTTAACATAACGTCACAAACTGTGTCATACATATAGATTTTTTTTCTTCTTTTTTTCGGGGTATTCACCTGTAGTTGATAGGACAATAGAGAGTCTAGACAGAAAAAACGTGGGGAGCAGAGAGAGGGGATGGATTGGCATAGGACCTCGAGGTGGGAATCAGACTCGAGTCGTCGTGAACACTGGAGTGCCATGTGTCGACGCACTAACCACTACACCATTGGCACTGATCATAAAGGTGTTTTAACCTGATCGATTAAAACACAGATAGACAATTTCCAAAGATGTATGCAAAGGTGGGGTGATATCTTTTTCCAAGATAGGATAAAGACAGGAGTCGCGGGCCAGACAGCAAGCAGGCTATTCAGAGCTGACCTCAGGTCTGTAAAAATGATCCACAGAAGAATAGAACACACACAACGTACAATCTGTTTTATAATCAACGCTGTTTCTTGTACTCTCAGTCATCTTATCAAAACTGGTACAATCAACATCCAAACTTGTAGCTTGCTAATCCTCAGAAAATATATCTTGCATACAAAGGAATTTATATAAAAAGAATTAACACATAAAATGACAAATAACTTGGGAAACAGTTGTTTCCAATCCATCGAGAGTCCAATTCCACATGAGAGGTCTCCGTGACCTCTTGAATAGGCCTGAAGATCCAGAGGAAACAAATAATTTGTCATCATTTAATCTAGACCCTTAAACATTCAACTTTATTAATAATCATAAAATTATAAAAATTATATGTGTTACTCTATCCTGGAGCGGACATCCATCAGAAAATCCAAACCATCAGTATTTTGATTTATCCAATGTGGGGATGGCGGCGGTTTCACTCTTGTACACTATAAATAAACCATCACTTTACACTTTACAGCAGCGAGTAGTGCCATCATTTTTTGGAGGTTTTTCTCCTTTTATCACCAACCGAGAAGAATTAAAAAAAATTGGGTGAACTATACCTTTACGTTTTATTTTTAATCATACTTTCTTATCAAGGCACTGAAAAACACTGGTTACACTCAACCTCCAGCTTGATAAAATGGTTGCTTTTTATAGTTCTAAAGGGCTTGGCTACAAGGCATCTACAACCCCAAATCAGAAAAAGTTGGGACAGCATGGAAAATGCAAATAAAAAAAAAGAAAGTAGTTCATTGCAGACAATACAACAAACATTATTTAATGTGTTCCTCATGATTTATATTATTTATTTATTTATTTTTTCAAAATAAACATGTTTTTTCATTTTAGTTCTTGCAACACTTTAAAAAAAAAATTGGAACAGTAAAGATTTTTACCACTTTGTAATGTTGCCATTCTTTTTCATAACACTTAAAAGACGTTTAGGCACTGAAGACACCACGTGATGAAGTGTTTCAGGTGTAATTTTGTCCCATTCTTCCTGCAAACAAGTCTTAAGGTGGGGGCAATAGTACGGGGTCTTCGTTGTCACATTTTGCACTTCAAAATGTGCCATACATTTTCTATTGGAGACAGGTCGGGACTCCAGGCAGGCCAGTCAAGTACCTGTATCTTCTTCCTTCGCAGCCAGGACTGTTTAATGTGTGCAGAATGTCTTGTTGAGATATGCATGGGCGTCCCTGGAAAAGATCCCATCTTGAAGGCAGCATATTGTGCTCCAAAATCTCTATGTACTTTTCAGCATTACTGGTGCCATCACAGAAGTCCAAGTTACCTTTCCCAAGGGCACTTGACCATGACAGACCCTCGCTTTTGGACTTGTTGCTGGTAACAGCCTGGATGATCCTTTTCTCATCTGGTCCGGAGCACACGGCGTCCTTTTCTCCCAACAAAATACCAGAAATATTGATTGAAATATTGATCTAACCACAGTTCACGTTTTCACTGTGTGATGGTCCATCCCAGATGCCTCCGAGCCCAGAGAAGCCGACGGTGCTTCTGGACACTGTTAATATAAGGCTTCCTTTTGGTACAGTACAGTTTTCTCTGGCATTTGTGGATGTAACTACGTATTGTGGTACTTGACAAAGGTTTGGTAAAGTAGTCCTGAGTCCATATGGTGATATCACCTATAGATAAATGACAATTCTTGATGCAGTGCTGAGGGATCAGAGATCATGGTTGTTCAGCTTAGGCTTGTGCCCTTGGAACATTGTTTTTAAACATTTCAGTAATTTTCTCACATATTTGTTGGCAAACTGGCAACCCTTCGGCCATCTTTGCTTCTAAAGGACTAGACCTTTCTTGGATGCTGTTTTTGTACCAAATCATAATTACAATCACCTGTTGACATCACCTGTTTAAAATCACATCATTATTTAACCAATTTACCTGATTACTAGCCCTAAACTGCTCCTTTCCCAACATTTTTTGGAATGTGTTGCAGGTCTGAATGACAGGAAAGGATGTATGTTTACAAATTAAATGAAGTTGACCAGACAAAACATGAAATATTCCTATTCATAATGTCTGCAATGAAATACAAGTCAAAGTAAATTTGGAAATCACTGCTTTCTTTTTTTATTTGCCTTTTCCATACTGTCCACACATCTTTTTCTGATTTGGGGTTCTATATATGCACACATAAATACCGTGGTTGGATAATGAAACTGAAACGCCTGGATTTAGACCACAATAATTCATTAGTATGGTGTAAGGCCCACTTTTGTGGACAATACAGCATCAATTCATCTTGGGAATGACAGTCCTGCACAGTGGCCAGAGGGATTTTGAGCCATTCTTCTTGCAGAATAGTGGCCAGGTCACTATGTGATGCTGGTGGAGGAAAACATTAAAAGTTAAAATAATAATATTAATAATAATAATAATATTCAAACTCCATGGCAACTACTGATTGGGTAAAAACCTTGGACTAGTTTGCAAAGATAAACAAATAAACAGGAGCTTTGAGCATTTTTTACCATCGTAGTTCACATCCATTATAGATGTCTTTGGCACCATAGACAAAAACACTGCATGCCAGTTTTCAAATTAATATTTGTTATAGCATTTTTCTTTCCATTTTATAGAACCGTGATTAACCCATAAAAATTATTTATAATCTAAAGAGTAATGTTAAAGAGTATAAAAAATATAATGATGCTGCAATCTTATCATAATCATTACCGCCAACAATTAACAAAACAAAAGTAAAAAAATGGCATTTTGACTTGCCTCTATTATCCACTGCAATAAATGTTTTAATTGTTTAAACACTATCATTGGTAAACATCTGTGAAAATATAAAGTCTAGAATTCTGCCATTGCTGTGATATCTAAAATGTGTTTATAATAATGTTAAAATTAATGAATCTTGTTGCAGTACTGTGGATCATTACACAACAGGCATGCTGCTCAGTGCTGCAGGAGATGCTCTGGGTTACAGGAATCAGCTGTGGGAATACAACCAATCTGGCCCTGCCATCCACCAGGTCAGAAAAGCTCTACATACTTACTGTATATGTTACTGACTCTTGGAATAAGAGATGAAACCTGCTTTAAATGTTTTCCTGGAAATGTACTTTAAAAAAATTTTTTTTGAAACTTTATCAGGTACTCCAAAAAGCATGCAATTTTAATTAATCTAATGAGAGTATGAAATCTTCAGTTATGGCCTTTAACTATGTGGCCTAAAAGATAGGGAGTTGGACTTGTAATGCAAAGGTTGTCGGTAGGGCTGGGCAATATCACGATAATATCAAAATATCATGATATTATGTTTCATATCATACGGTATCGATAGTTATGGAATATTTTTTAACAATCCCTTTAGAAATAAAGTCGAGTAGATTTTTTTTGTTTTTAATTTTCCCACTTTATTTTAATTTACCAACATTATTAAGGCAAATAGTTTAATAGTTAAATATATAGTTATTAAAACTCAATAAACAAAAATGTCTATGTCTTAAAATAAACATAAGTGTAAAAGAGACTCTTAAACTTGATAAATGTTACAAAGTGTGTGCAATGGTAAAGTGTAAACATTGAACAAAGCAAACTTTAAGGTAGAGCAACATCTGTAAATAATATTGATACAGTAAACATCAAACTCTCATTAAAAAAATATATATATGATAATCAAATCTGAGCTTTCAAGTAAAGGAACCAACCATCATTATTCAAATACATACTGCAACATTACAAATTGTGAGCAAGAAAGACAAGTTGGTTAACTTTCTCTGTTTTAATGCTGCCAGAGTACATGTCACTACATTACCCCTATGCAAAAAATTCTTTTAGATGGGGTGCTATTGGCTGGGATGCACAAGAAAAGAAACCAAAAACCCACTCTGGCGACCTGATACATCCTTTTTATTTACAATCTCCTCACTGCTGCAAGCCACGTCACTCATTTTGCATGTGTTATTTGACCTGAGTGAGGTGGCAATGACACAACCCAACCTGAGGCCATTCACATAAAAGCATATGAAAAGTGCGAGGCATGTGGTTTCTTTCACCATTTTCAATGCACTTTGCGCTCATGCCCTGGCGTCTGTCATAACTATGCAACCATCAACCGTTTTCTCAGAGGAAAAACAAATAGACAAACCATTGCTCCAGTTCCAATACAAAGTTTGCTTATGGAGAAAATTAAAAGGACTAGAGTGTTTGGGTGCTCTGGCTTTGTCTGAGGTAATTAGTCTACTATTATTACTGAAATGTGTATATTCCATATACAGTTTGAAGCTGATTGGTTCTAGTTAGTTCACTGAGTACAAACACAGATACTGGGACACTGGAGTGTTTCAAAACTTGAAGTTCAGCTGGTCTGTCTATGATCTGACAAACGAGCAATCCGCTGATGGATGCTTGTCTTTGTGGCTTTGAAATGCTCTATAGTGTCCCTGTGTCTGCGTTTCCACTCAATGAACAGTGGTGAAGAATGGTGAACTGATGATCTTCATGGCCAGTCACAGTCATTTTTGTTGAGCATGTGAACACAATGGCCAATCAGTGGTGTTTAAGTATGCTCAAATGTTAGCAGGAAATGGACGTTTTTAAAATTTCAATGCCAACTGGTATCGAAATTCAAGTATTGTGACACCACTAGGGTAAATATAATCCATGTGAACATGGAGACGATTTATGCAGTGAGTTGACATCTGATAAATAAGATGAGCTAGTAACTGGAAAAAGGCATGACTTGAGCATATTATAGCAGTAAAATATATCAGGATTCTGCCTTTGGGGATTCTGGCTTATAGCCTTTGTCTTTTGTGTGTTATGTTGTTATGAAATAACTTGCCATGAATGTTTTATGAGCTGTCGATGTATGTATTTCTTTTGCTCTAAAAATATTTGTTATTGTTACATTCTTAGTAGAATGTGCAGTCATCAATGTTGACTGCATTTATTTTGCACTATAATTAGCCCATGCTAATGTTGCATAGTTAACTAAATAAACAGGGAAGACAATGCATTTGTTTTGCACTAAAATTAGTTGTTGGTAATGTTGCATTGTTTATGCAACAAGTTATGAGCTGTCAAACAGCATGTGTATATATTTTTCCTGCAAAAAAAATAAACATTTGTGGCATATTTTATTAATGACATCACCAGCAATTTTTCGAATTTAATAACATAAAAGTCGACTTCAAAAAATCATTATACAGTCATTATCATTCCCATATTTTGCTGAATATTTTGAACAGCCTTTTGCTATTTGAAAAGATTATTCCATTTTAGCATAAAAAAAGGAAATGTTACTTTTGAATATTCTCTGAACCTTCTAAAAAAATGCATACATTTTATAATATAAATGTATTATTTAAATCCACAATTACGATATAAAAAAAACACACACGGGGAAGTTTTACTATGTTTTGGATTGATCTGTTGTTAAAATTTAAGAAGACATCACAAAATAGAAACATCCCTCCTGAAGAAAAAAAAAAAAA
>CAIGQV010017323.1:1202183-1213044 GCA_903798115.1 Danio jaintianensis | reverse complement strand
ACCATACTTGGCCACACTACACTTCACTTCACTTCACTTCACTTGACCAACTAAAGCCTGGTCTAAAGTCAGTGGCACAGGGTTTTTGTTATTTAAAGAGCGTGTTAATTATCCAAAACAGGTTTAAACGTTTATACACATTGCTTATTACACAGAGATGTACAAAAATACACAAATATCTTTAAATATTAAAAATTAAAGGATTAAAATGAGAAACCATGACTACACAGACTATTTACATGTACCACACCATATACATGCACAACATGGACTACATTGCATGGTTTGCATGCCAGCACTGATTACATCTATGATGGACTGTGATAATGTCATTGTTATGTAAAGACATTTTTTTGTTTAGGATTTGTTAGCTTTTATTTGTCCCCGTAGGGAAATTTAATTTACAGTGTACACCCACAGAGACATCTGACAATTTTACATTTGGCATTTATATAAATAAATCATTTAAAAACCTAAAGTACCATGGTACCACTACTCTAAATAAATATCCAGTCTACTGGCCAAGAACTCCACTTAGAATGGAGGAATTTAAAAACTTAATAGCTTAATTTTGACCTATTTCTTACGCATGTGGGAACACAATATTGACGACCTGATGGTAACAATTTGAAGGTTAAAGGATACCTCTCATCATTGATAATCATGTTAGCCTTTTTTTAATAACCTTTCTTTGTATATACTCTAAATACTCTTTAGTTTTGTTCCCAACAACATACTGGCTGTTGTTACCACCTTCCCCGGTGTCCTCTTCTGGGCCTTAGAAGCATTTATGTACCAACATAACACAAAATGTCACAATAAATTCAATAAAAGCACTATAAAACATTATCAACAATGTGGTGTCAACATTGAAAGACAATAGTTTCTTTAAGAAGTACATTCTCTGTTGAAGCTTTTTTCTTTTAGAGTCAGTCCATACACCTCACTTAAGTTTATTGTTCAACATCACACCCAAATATTTATAATGAGTTTTGCTTTGTGCTCTTTCTTTCAAAAATCAATAACCATATCTTTAGTTTCAGAAATATTTTGGAGAAGATTAGAATTTTCTCACCAGTCTAAAAAGAAGTCAAGGACAGGCACATTTTCTTCCTCCTCTTCATTTAAAAGGCTCATTTATTTTATCTGAAGTAAATCTTCCCATTTGAACCAAGAGAATTGGTCAGCCCGGCAATCATTTTGTTATCTAATAAAAATTATTTTGCAAGTGTAGCAGCTAAAATACTAGCAGAAATACAATTAAAAGCTGATGAGAAATCCAAAAAAATATTTTTTTGCAAGAGTTTTTGGTTTGTCTAAATGAGAGTGCAACAGGTGCAGTATAGTTAAAATTTTGTCATGAAAATTTTAAATTAAGAGGCTCTTACTGATCAAGAGACAAAGTCTTACAAGGTTTACTTCCAAAAAGATTGTATTCTTTGCAAAGAATAGGTCCGACAGTCATACAGAAACACTGGTTGCTGCAGAGTGCAACACAAAGCTAACCAGACACCAGGTTTTATCTTCTTTCCCCTGCTTCAACGCCCACTTCGTCACAGATGACACCCAGCTCTCTTTAGAGCATTCCTCCTCTGAGGATCTAGATAAGGCTCCTAGGATTTACACTTATTAAATGCATATATTTAAAAGTAGATGACTACCTTCTGAATGACCCTTCTTGTAATATATATTTTTGTACCTTTTCGTTTTTGTATCTTTTCTTAGGAAGGCATATGCTTCTTAATACATGGTGTTTTTAGTAAGAAAGAGAAGTTTTTTATAAATCAATGTTTTAGTAATAATAAAACAGAATATTTCCACCACAGTTGCATCATCAACCCATCTAGAGGGTTGATATGCAAATTGCAGAGGATCTATAAGGTGCTGTATTTCAATATACTTCTAAACTAAAAGTTCAAAGCTCTTCATCACAAGTGATGTAAGTGCTGTTAGACGGAAATCATTTGATCCTGAGGGATTAGGAACATTTGCTACTGGAATTATTATAGATGTTTTCCATAAAATAGTAACAATACTGGAGTGATAAGATACTTATCAATAAAAGTGAACTAATGTGTAAGAATTGGGGTATATTGTATTTCTGGCAGTTGTCTTTTGTCTGCAGTTGATATTATCAATTTCATAGTGTTCAATATTTGCAATAATTACCATGTGATGTTCAACAACTTGACCTGCGAAAGCTACTTGTTCAATTTATGTATTACACATTCAAAACTTTTGCAAAGAAATACATAAATTGAACAAGTAGCTTTCGCTCACCATAAAATCTATTATTTTATTTATTTTATTATTTAGAAGGCATTTAAATTGTCTTCAGAAGAACAATTATCATTTACATCAGGTAAAAGAACGTAACGGTTACTACTTAACCCTAGTTCCCCGAGGGGGGGAACGGAAATGCTAAGTGGAAAAACTTCCACTATGGGGATTTCGTCAGAAAGCCAATCATCTGAAGAGAAATAAAACGGGCCAATGAAATGCCAATGAGTTGGCGGTGTCAGCGCACACAGCTGGCACAATCACAATCAGTTAGTGAATAAGAATGCCAGGTGTGCATAGCAAAAACACCTTTTCTAGCTGAAGAAGCCGAACTACAGCTGTCAGCTAAGGCGCAATCACTGTGGCGAAGGCACATAGCATTTCTGTTCCCCCCCTCGGGGAACGAGGGTTACGTAGTAACCGTAACGTTCCCCAGCGGGAGGGGAACTTCAATGCTATGTGGAAAAACTTCCACTATGGGGAAATGTATGGAAAACGCCACAGTGATTGAACCTTACCACGTCGCCGGTGAGAGGTTTGCCAGGCTCCCGCGTGAGCACACCATTATCACCAGAGACGCAGCCCTCCAACGTGTCCCCTGGCCCTTACTTACCTTACTTACCTGTGAAGCGCTTAAGGCATATTTATATTTTTTGGGGAGTCGTAAAATTTAAAATACGACAGTACGTTGGGAAGCGTGTCAGTCCCGAATGGGGAGGACGCTGCGGAGGCCACCTGCTGCCCAAAGGGGAGACCTGGTGGCAGGAAGACATATGGACTAACCCTGAGAAGGGGGAGTACACATATGAATGATGGTTAGCGCGGAGCGAAGACACTCACCCGCCTGAAGCGGGGGGAACTATACCATGGCTGAGTGAAGCATATGGGATCGCCAGTGGGGATCGCGCATAGCAGGCACCTTGGCATGCCAACAACATAATGGGCCAGGCAGCCGACTCCTCCGCTGAGTCAGGTGCTGGGGGCCTCGGAGGAGCTCTGTAGGGTTTGCCAAATGGGGAACTCAACTGCAGAGTAAGAAAAGCGCACGCATCTCTGTGTTAGAGAGAAAGGCCCAGCAAGCGTGTTTCAACACCGTACCGAATTTCCTCATTCACTGGCATTATCCAACACACGTAAAAGAAATCGGTTCCACTCAAAGATTATAGAATCTTACGAATGTATTAGGTGTCGCCCAGCCCGCAGCTCTACAGATGTCTGTTAGAGAGGCGCTGCGCTCACGCCCAAGAGGAGGTGATACTCTTAGTCGAGTGCGCTCTCACTCCCGGGGGACACGGCTCACCCTGGCACTGAAAAGCGAGGGAGATGGCATCCACTATCCGGTGGGCCAACCTCAGTTTGGATACGGCACTTCCCGTCTGCTGATCATAACAGAAAAGGAGCTGCTTAGAGTCGTAAGCTGTATAATGCGGTCACATAGCGCAGAGCGCGAACGGGACACAGCAGAGAAAGGGGCTGGGACTGCCTCCTCCGTGGGCAGCGCTTGCAGGTTCACTACGTAGTCTAAAAAGAAAGCACTGTAGGAACCTCGGGAACCTAGGTGGGCCGGGGTCTCAGGACAACGTGAGAGTGGGCTGGCCCAAATTGCTGGCACTCTTCGCTGTCCGAAAATGCCTTCAGATACCCGACCCTCTTGACCGATGCCAATGCGACCAGCAGAACTGTCTACCTGGACAGAAATCTTAAGATACTGAGTCGAGTGGATCGAGCAGACCTCCCCAGAGAGAGATCTCCAAGTGGGTATGAGAGGGGGACAGGATTGATTTAATTATCCAGCGTCTCGCACCTCTGGGAACTGGATGATGAGGCGATGCTTTCCCAGCGCGCCGTCATCCCCGCGTCCTCAGAGCGGGGATGATCAAAACTCCAACCCCTCAGTGCGGAGGGGACAGCCTTAGCTCCAGCCAGCTGAAGGAGGATAGCATCACACTGATCTGGCATGTCCGGGGTCCCTCTCGGAGAGAAGTACACCACACAGCGAATAGACTCCACTTCAGGGCGTAGGCATGCCTCGTAGAGGGTGCTATAGCCTAAGTGACGGTGTTAACCACCGAACCAGTAAGTCACCTAAGTCCTCCACGCTCCATCTATGGACCACACGTGATTCCAGAGATCTGGGCGCGGGTGCCAGATGGTGCCTGTCCCAAAGAAGAAGGTGCTTATTCAAAGGGATATGCCAGGGAGGGGCCGTCACGAGGAGAGAGCTGAAATACAGGTCCGGTTGAGCCATAGAGGCGCAATAAACAGACCTGCTCCTCGTCCTCCCTGACATTACACAGTATCTGTGCGAGTAGGCTCACTGGAGAAATGCGTATTTACGCACGCCCCAGGGCCAGCTGTGTCCAGTGTGCCAAAACGCACCCATAACAGCTGGACAGCCGGGGGTGGCCTCCATTCTCCCAGGCGTGAACTGCCGTGAGAGCGCATCGACTGCACAGAGGGGATAAGAATAGCATGTAGCGTTTACCGCCGCATATGACTCCAGAGGAGCAGACGGCGAGCGAGCTGAGACATGCGGGGAGAGAGGATACCCCCCTGTAAGGTTGATATACGCCATCGCCGCCATGCTGTGCGTCCTGACCAGCACGTGTTTCCCTTCTAACACCGGTAAAAAACCGCGCAGCGCGAGATACCCTGCCACCAGCTCCAGGCAATTAATATGCCAATGAAACCGGGTTCCTTCCACGGACCCGCAGCTGCATGCCTGCAACACACGGCCCCCCAGCGTGTACTGGAAGCATCCGTTGGAACGACGACATGCCTGGACACTTGTTGTAGAGGCACACAGGCCTGTAGAAACGCAGGGTCCGTCCAGAGGCTGAGGGCGCGGTGACACAGTGGAGTGACAGTCACCCGGTACGTGCCCGCGTGCCATGCGCGTCTGGGGACCCGATCGGAAAGCCAATGCTGAAGCGGTCTCATATGGAGCAAGCCGAGCGGCTTGACAGCGGCTACGGATGCCATATGCCCCAGGAGCCTCTGAAATAATATCAGTGGGACCACAGTTTTCCTGTCGAACTCTCTCAGACAGGTCAGCATCAGCCTGGCGCGCTCGAGGGAGGCGCATTGTCATGGTGATCAAGTCCAGCTCCAACCCGAGAAAAGAGATGCTCTGCACGGGGGCGAGCCTACTCCTTTCTCGGTTGACCCGAAACCCCAACAGGTCGAGGTGCCGGAGCACCCAGTCACTGTACATAACCAATTGATCTTCGCTGTCATCGCTTTTTTAGGGTACGATGAAGTACAGACTAAAAAGCCCATACCTCATCTCGGCTGAAGGGGCTGGCTCGATTGCATCCTTCGCCAGGAGGACAGCAATCTCCTCGCGCAAGACAGGGGCGGACACAGGGCTGACACGTGGTGTAATACACGCCCGTGAACTTGGGGGACCGTTTAGCGAACTGAATCGCATAGCCAAGTCTGATTGTCCGAATGAGCCACCGTGACGGGCTGGGCAGCGCTAACCAGGCTGGCAGAGCCCACGCGAGTGACATCATCGGTGCAATCGCTGACGCACCAGCGGTGGGGCAGCATGGGATGGGAGAGCTTACCCCGGGAGGCACGCGTCCCAAGGAAGATCGTTTAATCTTAACTTCGTCCCAAGAACCTGCAGGGTGACTGGGAGTGCGAGAGAAAGGAGCCCATCCTCTGGCACTCACAGAGCCTGTGGCGAAGAGCACCGATCTTGCGAGCTGGAAGGCATAGCGTCCCATACTGGCAGTGTTCGGGCTATCACACATGGAGAAAGGAAAAATTGCTTTTATAAAATTTAGTAG
This sequence comes from Danio jaintianensis, assembly GCA_903798115.1. Lineage (NCBI taxonomy): Eukaryota > Metazoa > Chordata > Actinopteri > Cypriniformes > Danionidae > Danio > Danio jaintianensis. The sequence continues at coordinate 1,206,970 of CAIGQV010017323.1, read as the reverse complement.
CCATACGGCCATGAGTTAATGATATGGGTGTCCCTGGCCCTCCGCCAGGGAAAGAGCAAACCTCCTTTTCTCCGAGTGGCCCGTCTCAGGGACGCTTAGCGGTCCGTACCGGACTTAGCGGCGCCCTGAGGCGGGGGGTGCTCTTCAGTGCTCTTTCACCGTAGTGAATTCCTGGGTGAACTCACCCCGGTGTCGCCGAACAGGCCAGCCTGGGATATGGGTGTGTTAAGAAAGCGAACTTTGTCAACGTCACGCATATCTGCCAGGTTTAGCCAAAGGTGGCGTTCCTGGACCATTAGTGTGGTCATTGTCCTTTCAAGGGCACTCGCAGCTGACCTGGTGTTTTTAGATCAAAGTTGGTTGCAGTGCGTAGTGCATTAAGCCTGGGTCAGAACCTTCCTCGTGCCGCTGGGCCAACGCTTGCGCCAGCCATAGCAAGCAAAACAAAAGCAGCCTGGCCCGCAGCAGTGTAGGCTCTGGCCCCGAGGGACACAGACAACCTACACGCTTTGGACGGGAGCCGAGGCTAACCACGCCAGGAAGGGGCACCACACGGGCATGATTGACCGCGCTAGCACACTCGACCTGGGGATTCGCCTCGTACCCCCTGGCTGCTCCGTCATCCAGGAAGGTGAGGGCGTAGCGCACACAGACCGGGCAGAAAAAGGTGCCCTCAGCGCTGCGTGAGCTTACTGTGCACCTCCGGGAAGAAGGGGATGGGAGGCTTAGAGTGTTTCCCCTTCTTATCCTCCACGTAACACCCGTCTAATCGGTCCTGCAGCGAAGCTGGGGGACAAGCCAGCTCCAGCCTCGTCGCCGAAGCAGCCCAGGTTAGCACGGCCATCATATCAGATTCCATATCCGGAGCCTCGCTTACCACCCCTGAGGGAGGAAGCGGGTCCGAATTGTCATCGGAAAACGACAGCCCACCCTCCGATGCAGCGATGGACATCTGGTCCTCGGTGTCATCGAGTGAGAGGGCGACCATCCCGAAGGATGGTGCGCTTCTCTCACTCGAAGCTTGGATGGAGCGCGCTGAGGAACGGAAGGTCCGCAAGCCCGAGGGCGGCGGATTGACCCCCATTGTGACCCTCAGATCTGCCCGAGTGCCAACCGGTACTTGCAGGGAACAACAGGGGTGGTCCGCCCTTTTGCAAGAGCAAGCCGCGATCCTAGCTGCGCAACAGACATGCCATCGCAGTGATGGCATGCGCTGCCAGCGAGCATCGCATTAACATGCTGGACCCCCAGACATGCAATACAGTGCTCGTACCCATCATCCGTGGACAGGGAACCACCACATCCAGAAACGCACAGTCGGAGCGACGTCTTTAAAAAGACGCGCTGCACGACCGTGTTGCTCTTTTAGGAGAACTGCTTAAATTTATACGCACCACTCTTGAAGTACCGGTCCAGCGAAACACCCAGGGATGGGAGAAACACAGCTCGACCACCGCTGCTCGCGTTGTTGCTCGCACTGGAACCGGGAGAAATCAGCCTCTCAGAAGACGGCAGCTTTCTCTCACTCTCGAACGAAGTCGGAGGATGACAGCAAAACGTCTTTTTCAGACTGAACATGAGGCTTCTGAAAGCGAAAAGGTGTTTTTGCCACCTTTCTTGCCACCTGGCATTCTTATTCACTAACTGATTGTGATTGCTGCCAGCTGTGTGCGCTGACACCACCAACTCATTGGCATTTCATTGGCCCGTTTTATTTCTCTTCAGATGATTGGCTTTCTGACGAAATCCCCATAGTGGAAGTTTTTCCACATAGCATTGAAGTTCCCCTCCCGCTGGGGAACTGTCAGAATCTGCTGAGTGCCTTTAGACTTTCTCTTTCAAGTGTTGTACTGTCAAAGGCACAACTTTTTTTATAAGGTCATCTAAGGGTTAAAGCTCTCCGTGGAAAAAAGTACTAAATTAATTTATTTAATATAAACTGAAATTTTGGCATAATCAGGACACATACCAAAAAATTCAATTAAATTTTAGTTAACGTGTTTAAAGAGAAATCTGGATAAATACAAATGAATACATCACTAATACAGTTGCATCAATTATGTCATTCGCTGTGTTTCATGCAAGGGAAGGCTATACCACAACCGTTTATTCATGCAATCGCAGCAGTTCAGAGAAATACCTGGTTATGGGGCAACAGGGGGAGGTTATTAATTTTACATTAATTTAAGCAATGTAGTATCTGGTTAATCCGTGTTATTTTGGTTTTATTTGTTAAATGTGCAATTTGTTTATTCATTTAATTATTCTGGTTTTAATGGTTTTTGTTTTGTGATTTTATACATGCTCACCCTTGCATGTGTCTCTGATACATTCTAGGGGATGGCTTAAAATATTTAATGGAAGCTTCCCCAGTGTATTGTGTGTCTTACGTAGCAGGAGTGTGAGCAGTGCCGAATTTCGGAGTGTTATTGTGGATTTACGAAGGTGAAAATGTTTATACATAATATCTAGTTTGTGTCATCTTTCGTTTTGTTTTGTTTTGTTTGTCACATTTTGTACTCACTCTGGTTTATGCACATTGTAAATAAATTCACTTTGTACCATGGAACTTGTGTTCCATGCTCGAAAGCCGACCTTTGTAATATCTACATACATAAAAAAAACGCCACCTCCTCCCATCACTCCTTCTTCACCTCACTTTAGGGGAATCCCTAGTTGTGTGACTAGTTGTTGTAGTGAGTTCGTTCATGACAATTTACACTTGTTTAGTGTTATTTATATTATTATTATTAGTAGTAGTAGTAGTTGTAGTAGTAGTATTTATTATATGCATATTTATATTTGTTTTATCATTTTTCTTTTATTTTAGATTTGTAAACGTGTCAGGTTTTAGAGATGTATGCATCACCATATGAGGCATAGGAATAGGAAGTGTGTTTAGATATAACTCCGTTTTTTTGACCACACTATAGTGTTATTCATTTATTTGTTTGCTGGAATTAGAACTGTTTTAAAACAAATCTTTGCGCTTAACAAACACAATAACAAAATTAAAATATGTAATGAATGTCTTCAGTGGAGTGCTTCCACCAACATTTTCCGAATCCACAGTTGAAAGGAAGTGGCCTAATCAGTCCCTCCAGGATTAAGCAATTTTTGCGATAGCTAAATTTAAAAATCAAGCAAACTCTGCAAAATGGTCACTGGTGGGAGGCGTGCTTTGGCTTAGTGGCCCACTAGTGTTGAAATACAGCCATTTTGCACTGCTACAGGTGTGATATTGTGTTTATACAACAGTTCGACGGCATAATCGTGTATATAAAAAAGAAAATCAAACATGGAGAGTCTCAAAAACGCTTTTGTAATAGGAACTACTTTCTTCCGCCTTTCATACACATCTGCAGCTGACCGTCAAAACAGCAGAAACCGTTGCTAATCCACAAATGTCTCTTTAGAACTATGATTTAAATGATTCTCTAGCATAATGCAAGGCTGCCAACTTTTGGTCCGGGCTGGGCCAGTTGGCATTTCTGTGTGGAGTTTGCATGTTCTCCCCATGTTGGCGTGTGTTTCCTCCGGGTGCTCCAGTTTCCCCCACAGTCCAAAGACATGCACTATACATGCACCAACCATGTTCCTGGAGAGCTACCTTCCTGCAGATTTCTGCAGATGTCTTTGGTCAGATTCCCTGACCAAACACACCTGTCTGTAATTATCAAGTGCTGCTTTAGGTTCTATCAATTGGTTCAGGTGTGTTTGATTAGGGTTGGACCTGAATTCTGCAGGAAGGTAGCTCTCCAGGAACAGGCTTGGTGACCCCTGCTGTGAAGTTATTTCAACACACGAATCATACCACTTTTTTAGAAATAAGTTTACAGTTCATGGTAAGCACACTAATTTATTATGTTATACTAGGAGCTACAAGAGCTTGGAGGGCTGAAAAACATCAAGGTGGAGCTTCCTGATTGGCCAGTTAGTGATGATACAGTACTTCACTTGGCAACTGCTGAGGCTCTAGCAACAGGTGGGTCCAGGAAGTGGGTTTTGAATAGAATTTCACTTTACAGAATAATGTTGGTGATAATTCTGAAATTCAATAAATATTATGTGTCATCGTTGCCTTGCAGCAAAAGATGGTGAGGAGTTACTGCATGAGGTTGCCGTCCGCTATGTGGAGGGAATGAAGGACATGGAAGGGAGAAAGCCAGGACCATCAAGCATTTTAGGTATGCAACTACACACAAAGGCATTGAACAAATGCATAACTGACAAACTTAAACACCTCTGATTGGCTGTTACATTTAACAGACATTTTTCTATGCTGTAGTTTGTGCTTCGAATAACAAAAAATAATAACATCTGTTCACTCCACACAGATCAATTTCAAACCAGTAATAATCGTAAAAATTACCGTACAGCCCTCAATACTGCAAGATGCTCATATCTGTCTTCTAATATAAATAACTCTATGTGCGGGCTGAAATCTTTATTTGGTATGGTTAACAAACTCACTAATCCTCCACATCATGTTATTTCTGGTTTTGAGAGGCTTTTAATAACTTTTCTCAATAGTTTTCATACAAACTGAAGTCAGTTAAATGAAATGGGGGGCGGGGGGGGGAGTATTTATATATTTTCATTTGTCAAAAACAATGAATAAATCTGAAAATTATCTAACAGAAATTAAGACCTGTTACTAGTATAGAATATAGTACTAATATAGAATATTTATTCTCACACACAGACAAAATCACACACACAAACACACACACATAGGCATGACTGCCACATTGAAATGAATAGGAAAATGCAAAAAAAAAAAAAAA
>CAIGQV010017323.1:1186800-1201783 GCA_903798115.1 Danio jaintianensis | reverse complement strand
ATATATATATATATATATATATATATATATATATATATATATGGGGATACATTTTTATTACTTTTGATTCCCAAAAGAATACCCAGAAATCATGGCGACTAGAGTGAATGAGCAAGAGAACAGATCCGAGAGGCACAATGATGGTCTAAGCATTACATTTCTTAGGTTAAATGAATAGAGCAGTGAAGATATCACGAGTGCAAATCCCTCCCTCTCTCATTGAGTGATCTGCTGTCAATAGTTGGAGACAAACACAATATTTGAATGGTCTTGCATGTATTTAGACCTTTTTACATATAACAACTGAAATTTCTGTTTTTGACAATATTGCAAGTTCTTTAAAAGCTGGCTGGAATTATTAGATAAACAAAATTTATTTTATTTATTTTTAACTTTAATATTTAATAATATAACTTCTAACACTCATTGCTATAAACAATAGTTTATAGGCCTACTTCCTTTTAAAGAAGTAAAGATTAAAGTAAAGAAGTATTAGATTTATAGGTGTGCACTTTAACTTCTTATGCATCAAATGTGCGCTGCAAACTTTTTCTTGATGGAGACATGTTGAATTCTTCTTTCATCATTTGCAATGTCTCCAAATTGCATTGTTAGTAATTTTTCTTACCAATTTTTATATGTGTGTTATATTTTTTTCTGTGGTGGTTCATTCCATTGTGGCGATCCCTGGTAAATTAGGGACTAAGCCGAAGTAAAATGAACAGATGAATTATTTTCTGTAGCTGCTTCTGGCCATGACATGTTCACATCTAAATGGTTAAAAGAGACGTGTTTAAGGTATTATATGCAGCATCCTTACTCTATTCTCTTAGGTAAGGCGAGATCTTCTCCTAAGATTCATACCTAGAGGGAAAATGTGCTTAATGCATTATAAAGCTTGAAGCATCAGGATCGGTACTCGGTATCGGCCGATCACCATGACAAGGAGTCGGTACTAGGAATCAGTAATTTTTAGCTTGTACAGTTGTACAGTTCAAATAGTTGTTCAGTTATTTACTGCTGTCATTAAAAGAAGCAAATTAACACCATGACTCCTTGTGTTTGTGTCGGTGTCAGTCTGAACAGCCGCGCCATGCCACACCCCCACAAAAACTATAAACCTAGGGGAACACTGAAGTCTCATCTTGATTTTTCTTGATTTAAGCTCTAAGGGATGTTTAGACAATTTTCAATCTGGTTTCCAGGCACATCATAGTACAGAGAGCACCCGCATAAAGATAATCAACAATATTCACCTAAATACAGATTCAGGCAAACTTACAGTGGTGGTATTGTTTGATCTCAGTGCTGCATTTGACACTGTCGATCACAGCATACTTCTTGATACACTCTAAAAAAAAAAAGGTGCTAAATAGCACCAAAACTGGTTCTTTGGCTCGTAATCATAGGGGAACCTTTTTTAGTGCTATATAGCACCAATCTTTTAAGGTGCTATGCAGAACCTTTGTCAAATGGTGCTGTATAGAACCATAAAAAGTGCTATATAGAACCATAGAAGGGTGCTAAATAGAACCACTAAATAGAGCCAAAAGTGGTGCTAAATAGCACCAAAATTGGTTCTTTGGCTTGTAATCATAGGGGAACCTTTTTTGGTGCTATATAACACCAATCTTTTAAGGTGCTATATAGAACCATAAGTGCTATATAGAACCATAAAAGGGTGCTAAATAGAGCCGTAAGTGGTGCTAAATAGCACCAAAAGTGGTGCTTTTGTCTCGTAATCATAGGGGAACCTTTTTGGTGCTATATAGCACCAATCTTTTAAGGTGCTATATAGAACCAAGTTTAATAGGTTCATTAAATAGAGCCCTAAATGGTATGAATTCAAGTTAGATGAATATAACGAATCCAGAAAATTCAAAATTTTTACATTTATTCAGATATACAAAAATGTTTTTACAATCATATTTAAAATTGCACCTTTCCATACTCCATAAATTAAATAGCAAAACTAATCATTTCACATTTACACTGTTTAATTACATTCAAATTGAATTTTAATGATTTCACTTTTTAATAAAGATTCATAAACTTGTTTACAAATACAGTACTTAACTTTCACATCTCTGAAATGAGAAAGAACGAACCATAATGCAGGTAAAAATACATGAACAATTAAAACACCTATTAAATAGCACTACAGTTTCAACAAGTTCAACAAAGTTCAACAAAGTTTTTTTGTACAATACATGTATTGGTGTTCTTGTGTCATGGCGACATCCATTTTTATACATATTTTTGAATAAAAGTCATTGTGTGATTAAATGCCACAATAAACATCGCACTGAAAAGACAAAAAATTGCAAACAGGCATTCCACATCCTGTAGCATGTCCATGTCAATCTACCTCTTATAAGGTATACTGTGCAGTGTTGTCCATTGTAATGTTGACACTTGAAGCGTGGAATCAGGAGAGTCATTGGACATTCTGGTTGGTGTAGGATATTTGAGATCCTATAAAACAAACATTTCTCTTTTTGAGTGTCTTTAACCAATTATCATCAGTATAAATACCCACATTTAACAGTCGGCTAAGTCTTAGTGAAAGTAATGTAAAAAAGTAAGTAAAGTGAAAGTACACATTTTTAAATGATAGCAGCCAAAATCTAACTAACTATCTGTCGTTTTTACTATTTATCAACAACAGAAGCCTAAATTAAAACTCTAAGACTGAAATTAGACTACATGGCCATGAGAATAACTATTTTTAATACTGTAAAGTAGTGGTGTAACGGGTCACAAATCTCATGGTTCGAATCACACTACAGTTTTTGAGTCACAGATCGGACCATTTTTCAGATCAGCAAAAAAAGGGAGGAGACAAATGTCATGCTTTTCATTTATACAAAAATATTACTGCAAAAACCATTGGTTTTAACAAACAGAACTTAGAACCTGCAAGTTTAATAAAAATAAAAATCAAGAAAGAACCAGCTGAAGAAAAGGAAAATATTCAATATGAAAAATGATCTTTGCTACTCTTGCTGATAATGCTAAATATAGACATCTAACATTACAACATATACTTATTTTCAATTAATGATTCAACAATTCACACATAAAACTTCATGTTTCATTATAGGTGGATCATTTTTGAAAACCTATTCAGTGACATCATTTTGATGGTTGTTTGTCGCCACCTGTTGGTTACACAATGTAAAATTCACCAGAGTCAAGTTCCATTAAACGGTGATTTTAATCTTTACCATAAACATTAGTGTTTATATCTGAACTATAAACCGTTCTCCCAGTACTTCTCTGTTATTTGACTGTTTGTAACTAACTGAAAAAGTGTAAAAACGGAAACTCTCTCGATCAAACGCAGATTTAAATGCAGTGCTTAGAAGGATTAATAAACATATGCAAATCATTATCATTTATCATTCATGTTGCGCGGGTTTGAATTGAGATCACAATCTTTTAACGTTTAATTGTGCAGCTTAAATTGAAAGCATTAATGCAGGTTAAACAAACAGTGACAGAAAACACCTTTAATTAACAGCCTAAGAAAGTATTTAGGTCTCACCACAACTTTTTCCGTCATCATTATATTTTACAGGGAAGCCAAAATGCTTTCATACACGTGATTTGAATGACGCAGGAGGCGATCTCTCTGCGATTGTTATAAATGTTGGATCAACCAACCAAAAAAAGTTATTTATCTGCTGGTTATGTGCGTTCTGAACTGTGGGTTGTGATCCATATGGATTACGGATCAACCATGATCCGTTACACCCCTACTGTAAAGGTAGATTAGAAGGCTATGTATTTTATGTTGATATGATGAGATTGCTAAAAGGCATTTAGTGTTACAATAGGTAATTTTTATTTTGCAATGTAAACCAAATCAAACCCAAAAGCGTGACCACAGAACCGTGATATGAAATGAACCAACAATTTTGTGAACTGTCCCACCCTTATTAAGTACTGAAATACATAAAAAGTAGAGTTTATGTAGTTTCTCTTGTCATTTCTAACCTATATGATTTGTTTGCTTTAGAACAACAACAGAAAAAACGTATAGTTACCTTCTATAGTTTCCTCTGCTGGTCCAATGATATTTGTGAGGAATTCTTTATTTCAACTCTTGATGATCTTTGAAACCATTTCCTTTAAAGATGTTTCTGTGTTATTCCCCAACTCTTGCAAACCTCACTGACATTCCATGCAGGATCTTAATACAAAACATTTTGTTTAGTTCAGGTGCATGTTACCAAATATCACATTTTCAGTTATACAAGTTCCTTAAAGTCACCATAAAGTCAAGGTTTTAATTGTCTAGTAATGCATTTCTGAGAATGAAAAAATAAATGGTGGGCACAAACATGATTAGGAAACCAATGTAGACATCTGGATTGTATTTTCTATTCAATCTGCAATTCATTTAATACAATTGCCATTTCATATGCAGCATCCTTACTCTATTCTCTTAGGTAAGGCGAGATCTTCTCCTAAGATTCATACCTAGAGGGAAAATGTGCTTAATGCATTATAAAGCTTGAAGCATCAGGATCGGTACTCGGTATCGGCCGATCACCATGACAAGGAATCAGTACTAGGAATCAGTAATTTTTAGCTTGTACAGTTGTACAGTTCAAATAGTTGTTCAGTTATTTACTGCTGTCATTAAAAGAAGCAAATTAACACCATGACTCCTTGTGTTTGTGTCGGTGTCAGTCTGAACAGCCGCGCCATGCCACACCCCCACAAAAACTATAAACCTAGGGGAATACTGAAGTCTCATCATTTCTGAGTGACCTCAATTCAGTATAAAAAAATTTGTTCATTAGTTTTTTTTTCGGCTTAGTCCCTTTATTAATCTGGGGTCGCCACAGCGGAATGAACCGCCAACTTATCCAGCATATGTTTTACGCAGCGGATGCCCTTCCAGCTGCAACCCATCACTTGGAAACACCTATACACTCCCATTCACACACATACACTACGGACAATTTAGCTTAGCCAATTCCCCTACAGCGCATGTGTTTGGACTGTGGGGGAAACCAGAGCACCCGGAGGAAACCCACGCAAACACAGGGAGAACATGCAAACTCCACACAGAAATGCCAACGGACCCAGCCGAGGCTCGAACCAGTGAACTTCTTGCTGTGAGGCGACAGTGCAACCCAATGTGCCACCACAACGCCCTATAAAAAATTTTACAATTTGAATAAGAAAAAAAAAAAGAACTCAAAAAAAATACTTTATATTTAGCAGATGCTTTTATCCAAAGGGACTTACACTCTGTTCAATCTGAGCATTTATTAGTATGTGATCCATGGAACACAATGTTTTGTAATGCATTGCTTTACCACAGGAGCTATAGGTAATTTACAAAAAATAACATACACTGATTTTCCTTATCTGCTTGGCACAAAATGTAAGTCTTTACTCACAAGCTGTGGCACTCCAAGAAAAAAGCATTCCAGGTCCATCACAGTCTGAGGTAGAAAGGTAGAATTTTATAGTGTGTAAATATGAAAAAAAAAAATCACATAAACTATTTAAGTTTCAAGCATCAGACTTAAACTGATGTAGGGCTTAAAGACAACTAAAGCAAATACTTCCTATGAACAAGCAGAATCATTATATGCAATTATATTGATTGGTTCTCTTTTACATTTTTCAGTATGAAATTATAATCTCAACATGTAATTCATATTAAGACAAATTTAATCTACCTTTGACATAAAATAACATTTATTGACGAAAACTTGCCTTGTGTTAAGTTCCTTTAGAGTGAGCTCCTTTACTTTTGATCCTGTACTTCTGCCTCATTTGCAGGGTGATCGATGTGCTCACCGATAAAATCCTTTCATTTTTAAATTTGCTGTGAATGCATTCCAACAAGGTATCCTGTAGACGCATTTACAGTTTATTTAAAATAAAACATTTTATATTAGTATATCCTAGTTAAAATTTTTATTTAATAATGACCTAAATATTCTTACTGTGTAGCAGACCCCGTCCGATTGATGGCCGAAACTTTACTGATATTTCTAGAAGCTTTATTATCGTTCTTTTGCTTCTGAAATCACCGTAAGAGCTGAGCAAACCAATACAAAAATATAGATCAACATTCTTAGACATTTTCACAAAATACGTATTTTTAACTAACAGTATAAAGTATACAATTACACGAACCTTATGCCTTTTCGGGGGGTTGCTGAATAAACTTATAAACCATCCTTTTTAGTACAAGCTCTGTTAAGCTGTCATGAAATCCATACTGTTCTCTCATCATTTCTTATTAGCCGTGAAAAAATAAAAGTCCCCCATAAACAATAAAAGTAAAGTGATCCTTAAACATATAGAGAAATGTAAGATAACTCTTATTAAAGTTTGTTACACACTGTATTAAAATAGCAGCAAGTATCTAATATTTTTATAATAAATAAAAATTAAAAATATATATTATTTCAGTACCCAACAAACAACAAGTCTGACATGCATGTTATAAAGTGCAATACTGTACCAGGTGTGTTTGGTTATGTCAAATTAGTGATGCACATATTTGAAACCAGGATCCTTCCTCTTCAAAGCTGCTAGACAGTCAAGTTGTATCCTGCAGGCCTAGGTTGGGCAACTAATAGGTCCCATGATTCTTTTCTGTAACCATAAATACAATATTGAAGTCTTTTATAAGGATATTAATTTTAGTTTCCACAATACAGTTTGTTTGGGCTTAAAAACAATAATACATACAGAGTACAATATTTATAATGCAGTTCCATAATCAGGCTGTTTGAAGAAAAATAAAATATACATTATTATTATAATTTTTTTTGTTATTACAATGTTCAATATTCACAATACACTTACATTTACATTTTTAAATGCACCTACATTTTTAAACTAATTCATGTCCTTTATAAATAACACCTGACCCAGATAGCAAACCTAAGTTAAATCAACATTGAATAAATGTTAAAACATCAACCAAACTATCATTGAAACAATGTTAAAAGTCATCATTGATTTTTAGCCAGATTTGCACCCTGAAATAATGTTAATTCAACGATGGTAAATCAATCAAAATGGTCACAAAATCAGCATTTTTTTCAACTAAAATTAGATCACTTTTTACACTGAAACTAACATTGAATAAATGTTTGAACATCAATCAAACTTTCATCGAATTAATGTTGAAATTTAGAAAGTTAATTTTTAGCCAGTTTTGCACCTTGAAATAATGTTAATTCAACGATTATAAATAGACCAAAATGTTCACAAAATCAGCATTTATTCAACTAAAATTAGATCATTAAATAAACATTTAAACATCAACCAAACTGTCATCGAATTAATGTTGAAATTTAGAAAGTTGATTTTTAGCCAGTTGTGCACTCTGAAATAATGTTATTACAATGATGCTAAATAGATTAAAACAATCTCAAAATCAGCATTTGTTCAACTAAAATTAAAACATTATTTACATGGGAAAAAACACCGAAACAACATAATTTCAGTCCTGCTTTAAGTACAGTATGATTTTATTCCAATGAATGTTACCTCCTTTCAATCAGAGACCACTGGGCTGAAAAAAGGAAAAGTAAAGTATATAACTCTGGATTGCAAAAAATCTTTTAACTCAACTTATAAAACTTAGTTAATTTTCTTGTTTGTTTTACCTACAGTATTTAGAAAAGTTCAGCTAACTAAACCAATAAGTTTAGCAAACTTGTGAAGAAAAACAGTTTTGGAAAAAAGCTGAACTTATTGGATGCAGTTTTTTAAAAAAATGTTAGTTGAACTTTTGTAAATAAGTAAAACTCTAAATAAGTCATAGAAAAATTAACTAACTTGTATATGTTGAGTAAAAAAAAAAAGTTTTTTTAAATTGAGGAAACAAAATATTATTTGTACAGTGTATATAAATGTACTGTTATTCCCATTAAGTTATGACAATGTTTTGTTTTGCCAAACGTTCCAAACATCTTTTTGCTATTTGAAAGGTTTGTTCAATTTTAGCCTACTTTTTGTATCTTCTCTGAACATTCTAATGTATTACAATGTTTAAATATGCAATTACAATATTCAAAACACATGTCCTTACATCTTTTGGATTGCTCTGTTGTGAAACGTTAAAGAAGATCACATCACAAGAAACATCACTCCTGAAGAATAATAAGTCTTTGAAATGCAGCTTACCTAAATCTTCAAAAAGATTAGTTGGATCAAATGTGTATCTTAGTCCTTTGTAATAGTTTATGGTCAAAGCATATAGTTCAAAATATGTTGCAAAAGCATCTGGGAAACCTTTGAGGTCCAAAAATCAGTCCCCTCCACCAGTATCACAGCCATCTTCATAACATACTCTGGGAAGGCCTGGATGCACACTTTGAAAATGTCTTTCTCATCATCAGGTGGCTGAAAAAAAAGAGATTCAGCAGTGGACGAGTTATTTCCTCATCACTTTAAACATACATTACCAAAATAAGGAACTCAATGTTGCAGAAATTCAAAGAATTTCAAATGTTGCAGAAATAAATAACTGCTTAGTTCTTTTAACAGTTTACAGTAGCAGCTTGAAAACAAAATAGTAGCTACCTCATAGACTCTTATTTTTATTCTGAGCATTCAAACACGTTAATGTTTAAACTACAATAGCAAATAGATTATTAGTAGTACCGTTACTAACTACTATAAAGTTTTATCACCTGCCAATGACACCATGTAGTGTAGTAATTTTTTCTCTGATCATCCAGTCTTGGATGGTGATCTGAAGGGAGGGTAGGGTGTGCGATTTCAGTGCTTTCCATCATGTAAGTCTTCATTTTAAAACAGACACCTGTGGGATATAACATCCACATCAACCCAGTAACTTTATTTGGTTTGAGTTCATGTTAACAAAATTAACTGATTCAAAAGGTGATTCAAGTTTAACTTAAGCAAAAGGTGCCCATGTAAACACACTTAGTGAAAATACAGGTATCGATAATTGGTTTTGCCAAATAATAAAAATAAAAGCATCAATATCAACAAAAAAAAAAAGCCTGAACATTTTACCTCTTAAACTTGGAAGTTTAACGTCATCTCCTGTATGAAGTACAGAAAGTCCAGCACAACTGCCTGAGTTTTGAAAGAGCAAACACATTCTTGGTAAAATGACAATAGATGCAATGCTAAATATAAATCATTATTTATGTTTATGGTAAAAAAAAATGCAGTATTGACCAGTCAGCATCAATTTCATACCAACACAAATAACACTCATTCAGTTTGAAACATGCAGTCTACATTTATACTTCACAAACATTGTGAATAATACAAAAATGAAAACATTTAAAATCACAGATGTATTTTATTCTATTTGCCGATATCAATTCAAATTAAGTTTGGATTGAATCTAAGATTTAAGATTTTAATTTAGATTGCTGTGAAAACGTACCTGTACCTTGTACTTATAACCAAAATGACAGAACCTGGAAGTCAACATAAAGAAATATATCAGTGAACCTTATATGTACAAAACACTCAGACTCAAAATCCACTCAAAAATATTTAATTTGTGATAACATCATGTGTAATTCACTTGCACAATTGTGTGCTTTAAGGTACACATTTTATTTGAGCCCGAAAACGCATATGACAGTGTAAACACTTGCAAATTTTAAAATGTCACACACTTACTCTGTATCACTCCATTTCCAAAGACTGAAAACCCGTAACGTCCAACTTAAAAAATCATCAGGTTTCCACTGTCTTCTCTTGAAAGTTCCATGGCAAAATATTCACTCATCTTAACCAGTTCGCTTCAAATCCTGTGCGTGATGGCTTGATTAATCGGCGTAAGGCTCAAAGTACCGCGGGTGGCTCTGTATGTATTTGAACGGCTCTCGCGATAATGTATGCTGGCCGAGCATGCACAAGCACTCACTCAAACAGAGAGATCGGTCTGTGTAATGCCCCTTCTTGTCAAGCAAGGGCTGTGTATTAGATAGGCAATACCAAATAATAGATAGCTTAATTTCTGCTCAGATTTTTATGTAACAATAATGTTATGCATGTATACGTAAAAACAATTGTATCTGAAGTTTTAAAAAAAGAAAAAAAAAATATTATTATTATTGATTAAATGTAAGCATTTTCGATGCTGGGAAATGCCTAAATTATCAACATTTATTCAATGTCAGTATTTTTAACAATGGCAAAATAATTGAATTATCAATGTTAATTCAATGTCAGTATTTTCAATGTTGTGAAATGGTTAAATTATCAACGTTTATTCAATGTCAGTATTTTCAACAATAGTAAATGACCAAAATATCAACGTTAATTCAATGTAAGTATTTTCAATGTTATGAAATGGGTAAATTATCAACATTGGTTCAATGTAAGTATTTACAACAATGGGAAGTGACTGAATGATCAATGTTGATTAATAATTTAATTCAATGCTGAATATTCAACCAAAATGATGATTCTGATAGAATTTCAACAGTGAATTAATGCCACTCTGCGATCTAGGGATGTTTAATCTACGGATTATTTTTTATCATGTTCTGGCTTTAAAACCTATGAATACTAATTTAAATGAGCTATCGTCACAAATTTAGCGCATGCATAGACTGCTGCACTGCTACCTTAAGAAACTGTATTAATGCAGACCGGCCGGAATGTCTCCACAGTGGCCAGCCCAGCGATGTCCACTTCTCTGCGGAGATAAAATACACAAGAACAAGCTATTTAAGATATCTAGGATTACCGATAAGTGATTGTTTGATCAGGGTTGGGGCTAGAAACAGCACAAAAGCGGAAGTCGGCGCCGAACATAAACTTAACTCTGCTTAGTGCTTAACGTTACCATTAAAGCAGCATGCATGCGCTTCATTCACGCTGCGGCTGCTGTCGCGAAGCTCGTCTTAATATAACAAAGCTGTCTTATTGTTTTTGACACTTTAATTAACATTGACAAGCAAATAAAGGGATACTGTAAGTTAATACGTATAAAAAAAAAAAGAGCAAAATCAACCCACCGCTAACAAACGGCTGACAAGGCCCGTCAGTACTAACGTTACCAGCACAGTATTTGTGCCTGATATGGATATTTCAAGTACAGGTATTTACCATTATTCAACACCAGGGCTTTTCTAACAAATAGAAACATTACGTGATGATACAAAATATCTCTGTAATATGATTTAAAAGTGTAATAACGTACCTGAATGCATAAAGAGCTGAAATGGTGGACCTCTCTTTTTGAAAAATTAACCGTCACTCGAGGCTCGTCGCACTCGCCAGTCCACCAATAGGAACTCATTGTTACCATTATTTGTTTTTAATGAATAAACCATCTAAGCATTGAACTGATCAGTCTCTGAAGAAAACTGTTTTTTTTTTCCACAAAATGATTTGTCAAATATATCATGTATACATATATATAACAATAATATATACCCCAATAAAGGTTAAAAATTATCCAACAAAGCACCAAATATTTTTAACTCAACCACTGGGTTAAATAAACTCAAAGTTTCATGCTAATTTACAAACTTGCATGAAAAAACTTTAATCATGTGATTCATATATAATTATATAATTAATTAAATATATATATATATATATATATATATATATATATATATATATATATATATATATTAAAATCAAAAAGGTTATTTCCTCTTAAGGGCTCTAAATATTATTACTATATTTATTTGTATTGGCGCTGGTGCTATATAGCACCTTAATCACCCCAAAGAACCAGAGGAAGAACTTTATGGTGCTTTAAAGGTTCTTTTCACAGTAGAAGTGCTATATAGCACCTCGACCTTTTCAAAGAACCACTGAAGAACCTTTTTTTTTTTTTTAGAGTGTAGGCTGGAAAACTGGGTTGGGCTTTCTAGGACAGTCCTCAAATGGTTCAGATCTTATCTTGAAGGGAGAAGCTACTCCCTTTAAGGTCTAATCCTTTAGGAGCAAAGATGGGCTGAGGATCGCCAGTTTGCCAACAAATACGTGAGAAAATTATCGAAATGTTTAAAAACAATGTTCCTCAAAGAAAGATATTTGGATATTTTACCTTCAACATAATTAAAAATTCAAGGAATCCGAGGAATTTCAGCGCATAAAGGACAAGGGTGCAAGCCTAAGCTGAACAATCATGATCTCCGATCCCTCAGGCGGCACTGCATCAAGATTCGTCATTCATCTATATGCGTATCTATGTGTGTGTGTGTGTGTGTGTGTGTGTGTGTGTGTGTGTGTGTGTGTATGTTTGTATATGTGTGTGTGAGCCAGTGCGGTCGTCGAAGACGAAGGGAAGAAGCCCGGCTACTTCACAGTATCCTCCCCCTCTCTATGCCGCGCACTGTCTGGGAAGCTTGACAGTTAGTCGGCTACAAGATTACTCCTTCAAGGGCAATGACTGATCTTAAATTGAAAGGGTTGCAGAGATAGGTACCACCGGGTCACTCGAGCATTGTGGTCTTTCATAGAGTTGATCCACGTAAGTGCCCGATGGTCTGTCTGTAAGTAGATCTCCCGCCCCAGGAGGTAATATTTCAGGGATTCTAGGGACTACTTTATCGCCAGACACTCCTTCTCCACTGTAGAGTAATGCGTTTCCCTGGGCAACAGCTTCCTACTCAGGAATACTGCTCTCGTCCAGCTGGTCCTTGGGCCAGTACCGCGCCTATCCCTCTGTCCGATGCGTGCAAGGAATACAAGGATACTTGTACAAGGAATCTTTGAGAGAAATCCGAACTCTTCAGCACAGGTTGTGCACATAGTCTTTCTCTCAATAATGTCCAGGCCTGCTCACAGGCCTTAGTTCAAAGGACTGGGTTCTTTGTACCTTTCTGAAGTAAATCCGTCAAAGGTGCTGCTATTGCTGCGAAATCGGGGATGAAGCGACTATACCAGCCCAGTAGTCCTAGAAAGGATCGAACCTCTTTCTTGGTCCTTGGTCGTGGGCTTTTCTTGATCACTTCCACTTTGTCTACCTGTGGCCTGAGTCCACCATTGCCCAGTTTATAGCCCAGATAGTTAGTTTCTCCTTGTCCCCATTCACATTTCACCACATTTAAGGACAGGCCCGCTGATTGTATCTTCTCCAGGGTCTGTCTTAAGTGCTTTAAATGATCCTCCCACGTGTGACTGTAAATCACTACGTTGTCTAGGTAAGCAGCTGAATGTTCTTAACAGCCCTGGAGAACTCGGTCCATCAGGCGTTGGAAGGTAGCTGGTGCCGCATGTAACCCAAAGGGAAGTACCATGAACTGATATAGCCCAAGAGGTGTTCTGAAGGCAGTCAGGGTTTTAGTGATGAGTGATGGAGGGGCACCTACCAATAACCTTTACACAAATCCAGTGTGGTTATGAAGTGGGCCTGCCCTATTCTCTCCAGTAGGTCATCTATTCTAGGCATCGGGTAAGCGTCAAACTTCGACTGTGAGTTTAATTTCCAGAAGTCCACACAGATCCTCAGTGATCCATCTTTCTTCGGCACGATCCCGATAGGACTGCTCCACTCCGATGATGATGGTCCTATCACCCCAAGTTGTTTCATTGTCTCGATTTCTTCCTTCAATGGCTTTAACAGTTTCTCTGGTATCCGGTACGGTCTTTGCCTTGATGGTGTTGTGTCTGTTAGGTGGATGGTGTGCTGGGTTACCTCTGTCCTGCCTGGTCTCTCCTGGAACAGCAAACGGTATTTGCTTAATAGCTTTCGAACTCCTTTTTCTTGCTTTCTTCCAGATGATCCAGCTTCAGTTCTGCAGCTTTTCTTGGCATAACCATTTCAGCAGGTTCTTCATCCTCCTCCTTGACTTCTCTCACCATCAATGTTTTCTCTGGTTCCTTCCTCTCTTTCCACTCCTTTAGCAGGTTCACGTGGTAAGTTTGTCGAGTCTTCTTTCTTTCAGGTTGGAGTATTTCATATGTGACTGAACCCATTTTCCTGGTGATTTCATATGGCCCCTGCCATTTCGCTAAAAGTTTGTTTGTTTATGTAGGTAGTAACAACAGTACCTTCTGTCCAGGTTAGAACTGACATAGTCTGCTTTTCATATCATACCATCTTTTCTGTTTTGTCTGTGCCTCTTTCAGGTTCTCCATTGCCTGCTACCTGTATGTCTCCAGCTTGTCTCTCATCTCCAAGATGAACTTTACAATGCTGCTGTCCTCTGCCTCTGCCAAAGATTTCGTCCATTCGTCCTTTTTAAGGATGTCTAGAGGTCCCTGGACTGGCCAGCCATACAGCAGTTCAAATGGTGCAAATCCGGTGGATGACTGTGGCACGTCTCTGTAAGCAAACAGTAAGAATGGTAACCACTTGTTCCAGTCTTTACCTGTTTCTGAAGCTAATTTCCTCAGCATACTCTTTAATGTCCCGTTGAAACCTTCGACCAATCCATCAGTCTGCGGGTGGTAAGGTGTTGTTTTCAGAGCTTTGATGCCTAGCTGCTGGTGAAACTCTTTCATTATCCGTGACATAAAGCTTGTTCCCTGGTCTGTGATGATTTTATCAGGGATTCCAACCCTAGAAAACAGTTCAGTAAGAGCTTGAACAACTTTTGATGTGGTGACTGTGCGAAGCGGGAATGCTTCCGGGTAACGAGTGGCGTAGTCGCAAACGACTAGGATGTAGCGATGTTCGGCACTACTTTTCTCAAGTGGTCCTACTAAATCCATAGATATGCGGTGGAGGGGGGTTGAAACAATGGGAAGTGGCTGTAATGGTGATTTGTCTCTATGGCGAACTGCACTGGTAGTCTGACATGTGCTGCATGTGTTGCAATATGTCTGGACATCAGTGTACATGGTTGGCCAAAAAAAACGTGTACTGATGCGGGCATATCTTTTCTAAAATGCTAGATGTCCTGCCCATGGTAGTGTGTGTGCTAGGTGTAACACAATAGAACGAACAGACATGGGTACAACCAAACGTTTAACCTCTTTGACTTGCACACATTTCATGACTTCTAGGCTGGATTACTGTAATGCTCTGTTCGCTGGT
>CAIGQV010017323.1:1176107-1186400 GCA_903798115.1 Danio jaintianensis | reverse complement strand
TTGAACTGAACTGAACTTAAACTCTAAAAACTGAACGGACACCATTCACCAAAACATCATCAATGATAACAAAATGTTCATCATTCACAGTAGCATTGTTCGTGTTCTCAGCTCTTTTAAACAGTTTTTCCAAAGACTCATCATTCTTTTGCAGCTCAGAAATATTTTCTGGTATTTGCCAGTTCTTAGCTTCTAAACCGTATAATTGTGCTTTGATAACTGGCGCACCCAGTTTCTTTAACAGTCTTTTCTGTTTTCTTGTTTTTCTTTTGCCCTTGGTTGCACCTTGCAGCAGACTATCATCTAAGTCTGGCAATGGTAGCAAACCCACCTTAGCTTGGGCTCGTGTCACAACAGTTAACACATTTTCAGTTTCATTTAGTCCCACACAGTTCATTTTGGTAGTCTTGCTACACAGTTCATTCAAAATTGGCAGATCTCGACCGAAAATCATGTCAACAGACAAATTAATGACAACGGCCACATTCAAAAGATACATTTAATTTTGAATATCCACAAGTACTTCAGCTTTTGGATAGTTTTTAACATCCCCATGAATGCAGCGTACATCGGTGGTATTTGCATAGTCAATATTGTTTACATGGCATGATTTAATCAGAGATTTAACCCATGCCGCCGTGAGTAATTGTGTAGTGAACCCGGAATGGGTTCACCACCAGGCGTGGGATTCCCAACACCAACCAAAAAAAACCTCCAAAAAAAACAAATAGTTCTCAAAATGATGGCCTCGTCCCGGAAGTGTAAAAAAGATGTTGTATATTTACAAGGATAACGTTAAAACAGTCTAGTGCAGATAAATGTACAGTGACCCTATTTCCCACAATGTATGTTCACAAAAAAAAATGGTAACAAATCAAAGAAACAAAAGAAAAATATGATATATACAACACAAAAACAATATATCTACAATATTTAAAAGAGATAATTATATATGTCACACAGACACTAGATAACGGGGATTGCTTATGGTTCTGCCACAACACGCTCGCTAGCCAGGTAAACTGACCCGGTCTCTGAGTCTGCTGTTTCCTCTTAAAGGCCAGACTCCGCCCCCTTTTATTGGAGCGTACCATCAACAGGTAAATTCAGGTAAGTATCTACATTATAACAATAAACATTTAAATGTGGCATTCATCTTAATATAAAGCACACAGCTACTCATGAGATCTGACATATAAATCTATAAACAAACAATTCAGAGGTTTAATGCCCCTCTCCATAATCGTACCTCCACAACGCTGGCTGTACCCTACACAAAAGACAATTGATACGGTTGGCGCTTCAGTGCTTGGTGCCGCTATGGCACGGCCCGTGACGTCAAAAGCCTGCGCCATTCTCTCGCTCGGTTTGGCCGGCCCAGCACTAAAGACCAACTTTCCCCAGACAATTGACGAAAGACAAACACAAGGACACGAACACAAAGGTGTGTGTAAATGTATGCTCAATGTTAGCCTGAGGGAAGATGGAGATATGGAATGAATGACTGGATGCGTACGAGATGACAGGGCCCTTTGTAATCAGCAGCGTACCGAGGGGAAAAGGGGAGGTAAGTAGATGTGTGTGTGTGTGTGTGTGTGTGTGTGTGTGTGTATGTATGTATGTGTGTGTGTGTGTGTGTGTGTATGTATGTGTGTGTGTGTGTATGTATGTATGTATATGTGTGTGAGCCAGTGCGGTCGTCGAAGACGAAGGGAAGAAGCCCGGCTACTTCACACAATATCACCACATGGGCTCAGGACTACTTTAGCAAGCCTTTGTCAAGTACCAAAATACAGTTACATAATAGTTACATCCACAAATGCCAGTAAAAACTGTACTGTGCCAAAAGGTCCTATGTTAACAGTGTCCAAAAGCGCCGTCGATTTTTCCGGGTTTGGAGGCATCTGGGGGAAACATGTACTGTGGTAAGATGAATCAGTATTTCAAAGCTAACTTGCACTTCTGTGATGGCAACATTAAAGTACATAGAGATTTTGGAGCACAATATGCTGCCTTCTTTTCCAGGGATGCCCATTCATATCTCAACAAGACCATGCAAAACCACATTCTGCACACATTACAAAGTCCTGGCTGTGGAGTAAGAGAATACTTGTACTTGACTGGCCTGTCTGCAGTCCCGACCTGTCACCAATAGAGAATGTGTGGTGCATTTTGAAGCACAAAATGTGACAATGAAGACCCCGTACTGTTGCCCATCTTAAGACTTTTTTGCAGGAATAATGGGACAAAATTACACCTGAAACACTTCATCACTTTGTATCTTCAGTCCCTAAACGTCTTTAAGTGTTGTGAAAAGGAATGGCAACATTACAAAGTGGTAAATGCTTTACGATTCCAACTTTTTTTGAAATGTGTTTTAAGAACCAAAATTGGAAAACTTGTTTATTTAAAAATTAAATAAAAATCATGAGGACATTAAATAATATGCTGCTGTATTGTCTGCAATGAAATACAAGTCACAGTAAATTTAGAAATCACTTCTTTCTTTTTTTATATGCATTTTCCATACTGTCCCAACTTTTTCAGATTTGGGGTTGTATATCTTAATTTTATTCTATGCCTAAAGGTATTTCACAGTTGCGGCCAGGCACTGAAGGGGGTTATAGAGTACCTTATAACCCAGAAGCCACAGGTTGTGGGGCAGCTATGAGGTCCATGTGCATAGGCCTTAGGTGAGTGGCAAATATATTTTCTTTAGTTTTTTGCAGATATTTAACAGTAGTGTTAGGGAAATTTAATTGTTTTTGCTTCACAGATATCCTCATCCTTATCAGTTGTCCTCATTGGTTGGAGTTGCTGTGGAGACTGGAAGAATGACTCATTCCCATCCAATCGGTTTCCTTGGAGCTGTGGCTTCAGCATTGTTCACTGCCTATGCAGTCCAGCGCAGACCAATCACAACCTGGGGTCTGGGTTTGTTGGAGGAAGCTTGTCCTGTCGCAAAAACCTTTGTCCAGTCCACAGGATACGCTGTTACTGAGACTGAGAGAGACTGGGACTACTTTACTGAAAAATGGAAATGGTGAGAAGCTGACCCCCCAGTGGCTTAGGCACTTTTTTTTTTTTTTTTTTAAGATGTGTATATATGGATTACACATTGCTGAAAAATAATTTTATTAGCAATAAAAATTGTTTAATTTACCATTTTTCTAAACCATTTTATTCTTATAGTTTGAAACCAAAGTTGATGCAAAGTCACATGATATGAGGTCACTGTATAAATTTGCAGTGGTGATTAGCTTTTTTAGGTCCAGCAGAGTACTCAGCAAACATACTCCTAAAGGCCCTTGCTGGCTTTTTGCAGGCACCGTGGGCTATGGCTGGCTTACAGCTGTGGGCTTACTATGGACTCATTGTGATTATCCCTGAATTGTAGACAGCTCATATTATACCCACAAAGGCCTAGTGTGGGCCAGTGCATTCGGACCTAGTGCAGGACCCCTGAGAGTTTACTCATTGGCAAATTATTGGCCTTTTGGTACTGCCCCTGCATGGACAGCCCTTATCTAGCCCCCAAAAAGCCCACACTTGCCCTGAAATGTGGCCCACGCTGGCCCAGCATTAGCAGAGGCCAGGTGGCATTAGCAGTTTGGGACTGTATTTCGTACACTGGTGGGCTATTACTTTAGAACTTTTACAGCACAATTTGACTTGTGGACTGTTTTATGGTATGCCGTTGTGAACTTTATGCTTTCAACACACAGTTTCCTGTTTTGTTGTGTTATTTTAAAACCCAGTAAATATTTGTGAATACACTGTTCTTACCAATTTTATTTTTCTTTTTTAAGTTCCATACGAATAAACTGGCACTCTCCATGAATTAAGCACAGAGACTGAAATTGCATTAGGAAAAAAAAAGCTATAATCCATATGTATAGTGACTGAACTGAAACAGATTCATTGTTGTAGATAGATTTTAGTGCAGGCACTAGCCACTGTCGGGCCAGCATGAGCCAGGGCTGTCATCGGGCTGGGCCAATAGCCCAGGAGCTTGAGCAGTGAGGCCGAAATCATGTCATGTTTTCACTGTAGGGCCAATAGCATCGCATCATCTTGAAATGGTCAAGATCGAGACAACTGAAGCAAACAAATTACAAGTTACTGTACAGCATTAAATTATGTCTAGACACATATGCTATGTATTTTCATTTATTATATTTGTTTACTCGTCGACCGATTGTTGTCATTGTGCATCGAGTGAATATAAATATTATAATAAAATATAAATAGTAAAACATTATATAATATAAAACGACAGAAAAGAAGGTGATTGCTGATGGTTTCACTTTTACAAGATATAGGCTCACCTGTTTTGAAAGATCTGATTAATAATATCATTGTATTAGCCAAATATTATACATAATATTTCAAAACTCCTCCGTTGTTTATTGTTTTTTGAAAAGATCTCAAATCTTTTTTCAGATAGCCATACCCTTTGTAAATTGAAAGTTCAAAATGGCTTAAGGGCGTACTCTCACTAGGCATGGTTGCCTTGAACCGTGCCAAAACGTGCTTGTTGTGTCTTCAGTTTGGTGCTCAAGCACGCTTTGCACTCACACTACAAATGTACCGCGCCTGAGCACAACCGAACCGTGCTTTGGCACACCTCTTCCAATCGGGCCAGGGCCGGCCAACTGAACCGTGCCTGGGCCCGATTTGGAGCACTCACACTTGTCAAACGAACCGGGAAACGCACCCGGGCACGGTTCTGATAAGAAACAGTTTCATTTATTTGTATTAAATACACCTAAATTGTTATAGCTTTTGTTTGTTTTATTTTGTTTATTTATTTATATATTTTTATAATATCAGATTTTTGTAATTCTTTAAATGCTTTTTTTATATATCGGCTGGGCTATTTTATCTAGAAGATCAGTTGAGCCTGCAACAGTAGATATGTAATTTGCAATTATTTTTTATATATCATTCTGTTATTCAGATTTTGTAATATCTCCAAAAAAATGTAATAAAAAAATAAACATAGCTGCTCGTGTGGCATCTGTACACAGAGCTGTGAAGCTAGCGCTCTTTTGCCCGGTCTCTTACACATATAGGCCTGCATGCATCTAGATGCAAACGTTCATGCACAAACACACCTTTTCTGAAAAGTGTGTAAAGATGTGCATTATTGAAATAACATCTTCAAGGAGTAGGTAGCAAAGAAATAGCTTACCACTAAACTTTAAAAACTTTAAAGTTTACTTTAAAGGTGCTGTATGTACGTTTTTGACTCTTCTAAAGCATAAAAATACCAGAATATGTTTGCAGATATTTAAGAAACATGCTAAGTGAACATTCTTGTTTATCTGAAAAACAATGCTAAAGTCAGTTTGAAAATGTGAGTTGAGGGCTGTCTTTGTTTTGGTTCTTTTAACCCTCCCATTGCCACTTCAGTTGATTATATTTCAGTACCCCGGGTTGCCTTGGTGGAAAACCACCTATTTGATTCATCCAGTCAGGAAGGCTCTCAAAGCATGTGCCTGCGACCAAAAATGCGACCACTGGTGGACAGTAGCAGCCCCGATATGAGACGCAGATTCAGAGTTCCACATGAGGTGGTTATTAATTAGCAAATAATATAAATATTACAAACATAAACATTAGGTAAGCAGGTTACATTGTAACCCCGTGTCCTAACAACACGCTACATGATGAGATTTGCAGTGATAAGCAATTTGGCTGTTTGCACCAGACGAAACACGAGCAAAATGGTAAGGTTTACAATCTAATTAATACATATTAAACCTCTTTAACATTATTATATGTACATGCTGAATGATTGATATTTGTTGGCTTGCACTGAGTCTGAGTTCTAAAGTTCAATTTCAAACGGTTTATTTTATTTTCAAGATCTGAGGTAAACTATCTGCTGCTGCTTTCAGTAGTATGGCAATAAATGTCACGTAAAATGGCGTTCAAACTCACATTATTAGCATTTAACACTGAATAAAGCACATGAGGTGTACCTGAGGGATCATAGTTTATCCTGTTGTTCACCTGTAAGAAATATAAGCTGTTTCTAAAATATAAATTTCAGGTGTTGATTAGCACAAAACCCCTTTTAGTATGGTACATATTTCTTCTATCTATTGTGTCATTGTTTTTAGTTAGAAAACGGTTCAAATCAGCCTTAAATCAGACTTTAGGCTTGATAGTCAGGCACACTCACATCAATCTGGCAACCTGCTCTTGCGTGGACTCGTCAGAGGAGGAGCACAGTGAAAATGTGTTTTTATCCAGGAGTGCAATACCTAGTTCAACCACTGGGTGTCAAACTTACATACTGCACCTTTAAGGATTATTTTATGCAGCACCCTTTAAAATAGACTCTTCTAAAGCATAAAATTACCCTAATATGTTTGCAGATATTTAAGAAACATGTTAAGTGAACATTCATGTTATCTGAAAAACAATGCTGAAGTCAGATATTCTGCTTTAAAAATTTACTTTCCATGCTGGAACGCTGTCTTTGTTTTGGTTCTTTTAACCTGCCCAATGCTTACCCAATTATAATTCAGCACCCTGGGTTGCCTTGGTTTAAAACCACATATTTCATTCATTCAGTCAGGAAGAGTCTCAAAGCATGCGTCCGTGACTGAAATGCGAACTCCGGTGGACAGTAGCAGACTGTGAAATGAGACGCAGATTCAGAGTTCCACATGAGGTTATTAATTAGCAAATAATATAAATATTAAGAACGTAAACATTAGGTGAGCAGGTTACATTGTAACCCGTGTCCTAACAACACGCTACGTGATGAGATTTGCAGTGATAAGCAATTTGGCTGTTTGCACCGGATGAAACACAACAGAAATTTAAATACAGCCATTCAGAAGCACAGAATATGCACTCTCTCACGAAATGGTAAGGTTTATAATCTAATTAATACATATTAAACCTCTTTAACATTATTAAATGTATATGCTGAATCACTAAGTGTTGGTTTTGAGTCACAGTTCTAAAGTTCAATTTTAAACGGTTTATTTTATTTTTAAGATCTGAGGTAAACTGTCTGCTGCTGCTTTCAGTAGTATGGCAATAAATGTCACGTAAAATGGCATTCAAGCTCACATTATTAGCATTTAACATTGAATAAAGCACATGAAGTGTACCTGAGGGGATCATTGTCATAGTTTTCTGTTGTTCAGCTTGAAGAAATAGAAGCCATTTCTAGTATATCAATTCGAGGTGTTAGTTAGAAAAAAACCTTTAATACAGAAAATATTCCTTCTATCGCATGCCGTTGCATTTATTTAGAACATGATTTAAATCAGCCTTTTGGCTCGATAGTCAGACTGGCTGTTGGTCGTCAATCTGGCAACCTGCACTTGCGTTTGTTTTGATCTATGAATGCAATACCTAGTTGAACTACTGGGTGTCAAACTTACATAATGCACCTTTAAAGGGAAACATAAGGGCGATCTTAAGCAGAAATGACTTGGTGTTTTATGCAATATCTTCAACTGAATGGTAGCTATATATTGTGCATGTAGACTATTCTCGTGAGCAATTGCAAAACTAGTGAAATAGCCGCAGACCCTCTTGACTCGGGCAAACTTCATCTGTGCTTTCACCCCACCCCTAAAGCCCTACCTGGCCCGCTTTGGCCCCAACTGGCCCTGACTCACACTAGCACACCTGCTTTAGGCAGCTGTGTGGGCCTAATGAAGGCTTGGTGAGGGCTGCTTTATGCAGGACCAGCACTAAGGGGCCAATATTTTGCCAATGACCAAACATAGACTAGCCTTAAGTAGGCCCATTAATGATCTAACAGACTTGAATTTTGCAGGGTACAAAAGCCACTAGATTCTGAGCATTTCTCAGCATTTATTCATGAGAAAGAGCTGGTTCAATCTAATCACCATGCATTATTATGAATGAGATATAAATACATTAATATGCAGTAGATTGCTGTTTGACCAAAGTCTCTAGTGTTTAGAGACAACACAAGTTTTGTTTGCTTTGAGAATTTGATTCTGAAAATCAGGTTTGCTGATTGCCTTCTGTCAAAGACAGGTGTGGTTAAAATTATCATTGATTTTAACATCTCCACAAAAGTGGTAAGTGTGTGCTGAAAAATTTCTGTCAATGACAAATTTAATTAGACTAGTTGTAGACTAAAATTAAGAGCCTATAGGATACACAGTATCTTGTTTCAGGATGCACTTTTGGATCTTGCTTTTGATTTTGAATAAGCTACATGAACATATAGTGTTTTTCAGCCACCGATAAACTTCCAGTGAACGGTTTATGTAATTATTTTCAATTTCATAAGGTTCCTTTTACAGCATCGATGTTGTATTGTAATTAAAACTATAATCAGTTAAATAGACATAAGCATTAATTTAGTTGTTCATGTGTAAAATGAGAAAAACTGTTAAATACAAGCGCTGTCAGGAACTCCATTGAAAACACTGGGATAAAATTAATTTCCATATTTTTAAGACATGGTGTGGAAAAATGGAATTTAATGCAGTGCTTCTTATCCAGTCTGATACCCACTTTATATCGTATCTCAGTTAGGCAGTGAAGACCATTGATTTTTAAAGATATCAGATCTTAAACGCTGCAATTTTGTTGAAATTAGTTCATTGGAAGCAATTGAGCTGGCTGACTGAAAATAAAAACAAATATAGGTCTGCACAATTTTTTTTTCATGGAAATAGCAAATTTATATTACGAAACAAAAACACACTGAATCCTTTTTAAGCATTGAACCCACATAGCACCTAAAATGTTGAAATTCACAAAAAAAATGGAAGGACCTGCTAGTGCCAGTATCCTCCAGGGCTGGAAAAGTTGGTCTTCTCTTTAGAACCCAGTGCAAGGGGCACTTGCCAGTATCCTTTTGTGACATCTAAGCTTGTGATAAATCAGGCTCCACCAAGCCGGTACAGGAGTTCATCCACTTGAGGTATGGGGTACCCGTCAAAGCTGAAAATATCGTTTCCTCATCTTTGGAAATCATTGCAAAAGTGGAGGGTGCCTCTCTGGCTTTGGAACCATCACTACAGGACTGGAGCATGGGCTACAGGATGCTTTAATGACCCCCAGTTTCCACATCTTTTGGATTTCCTCGTCTGCTGGGACCAGCTACAATGGTGACGTGTTGGGCTGTCACAAAGAGGGTATTGCCTCGCATGCATGTTATTGGGATGCTGGCTTTACTCTCTGCTCTGAAGCGAACCATGCCAGACTGGAGGAGAGTGATGGAACTTCCTGCATACACGGTGGCTGTCACCGTCTTTCCATCTAGTGTGACCCGGGTCATGAGCTAAGGTGGGGTTGTGTCAGAAGTCAATATAGTGAATTGTTTGGCAGCACATACAGAAGACAGCCTCACCAGGGCCAGTATTTCTCCTTTTAGGTTATAATAGTCATCATTCTTCGGGGGCTCAAGGGAATAAGCTCGCTGTGACTTCTTGGTAGGGAAAGGGGCCAGTATGCGAGACCACTTTTTCCTTGGCCACTTTATGCATCAGTGTCATCCAGGTCAAAGTATATATAAAAAGTAAAAGCAGTTTGCAGGCACTGAACAAGAGTTACTGTTTAAAAAAAAGTATGAAGCAGTCATAGCCAGTTTCAAAAATGTAATTGGCTATCAAATAGCGAACATAATTTTTTGGCATAAGAAAAAGAGTAAATACATTGGGACTGTTAAGAGAACATTATTTTTTACGTGGATTTTTTTTTTTGTGCCTCCAATACAACACTTAAGGTTATCAAGAAAGAAGTTTAAATCCATCTCTGGAGCGCACCTCATAAGCATGTCCCGTTGTTTTTAAGATGAACTCTGCAGCTTTTTGTTCCGCTGATCTAATATAGGAAACAATTGGATACAACATATGAAATAGGCTAATTTCTGTAATATGTTTCACTATTCCTTTTTTCTAATGACCTTTGCAGATTATAGACCTATTGTGAATTGTATCAAATCGAGGCAACAGATTTTTTTTTTTTACAATATATAGAATAGTCTGTATGTCTAAAGCAGTCATTTTTGCCAACCCAACGATCACCTTTTGCATGGTCAAATTTGTTATTTCCATTGGAGATGTGCGTGCAAATAGGGAGTGAGGTGCACAAGGTTAGATTAATTATTTTCCAATTTGGAGCTATAAAAAATCCCTGGTGAAGCAGAGGTTTCATGACATTTTAAAGAATGAAGATAAACAGTAAAGATGGGATATTACACATTGTTAGTCCGGAATCGTTATGAATGATCTGCGGAAATCGCGCGGTGGTGGGACATGCTTTTACATCAATGAAAGG
>CAIGQV010017323.1:1150723-1166107 GCA_903798115.1 Danio jaintianensis | reverse complement strand
TAATTATTCCCCTACTGTGCAATAAACATGTGCAATACTTTTTCATACGCATTTGTACACAGCACCTTAAAACAGTATACAATGCAATACTTTCTCCTACGCATTTGTACACAGCACCTTATAACCGTATACAATGCAATACTTTCTCCATACGCATTTGTACACAGCACCTTATAACTTGTAAAACTTGTATATTTATAACAAATCTGTACAACAATTCATCATCCAGAATTCTATTGTCTAACTGCATCTCTGTTTAATGTTTGTCGTATTTTATTTTATTTTTTTTCCTCATATTTATTTTGTGTTGTCACTTGTCACTTTATGTACACTGGAAGCTTCTGTAACCAAAACAAATTCCTTGTGTGTGTAAGCACACTTGGCAATAAAACCGATTCTGATTCTGATGTAATTATTTCTGTTGGGAGAGAATTCTATAGATTTGTTGCTTTATAAATAAAAAAATATTGACCAAAAGAGGTTTTACGTCTAGGGAGGTTTTACGTCTTATTGGTTTCCTTTGCTTAAGATAACCGAATAATATGTAACATCCTTAAATTATTCTCGTAAATAAATGGAAATTACCTATTAAGTGTCATATAGCGTAGGGAAAAATTTATATGTTTTAGGACTCTCCGGAGCATTTAGGCTTGAATGTTTGACGGCGTCTACCGAAACAAGGGTGTTATAAAATAGCCTACGTTTTATACGGAGTTATTCCCAGAGAAATTCTGTGATTTTATATTATGGATGGTGTGCTGGGTCATCCCTCCGTTTGTGATGAGACCACTCGATGTATGATGCCAGTCGGTCGACGAGTAAACTAATATAATGAATGAAAATACAAAGGCCTATGTGTATAGCCATATAATGTAATGCTGTAGAGTAACGTGTAATTTGCTTGTTTCGGTTATTTCCATTTTAATCGTTCTGTGATGATGCGATGGTGTGCTTTATCTGCCTGATTCTGTTTTGAATTTCTCTTCCCGCTGAACTGGGCGGGTAGCGTGACGTTTGATTCGGGGGGTGTTCTGGGGGTGTTCGTTTGCGTGCTGCGAGCTACTGGCCTGACAGTGGAAACACAACATGATTTCGGCCTCACTGCTAAAGCTCCCGGGCTATTGGCCCAGCCTGACCCGATAAAAGCCCTGGCTCGCACTGGTCCGACAATGGAAATGCGGCTAATGTCTCTAGCCTCCCTTGGGATCTGTTCAAAGTTCTTCTGGAGGTGAGAGTTGAAAACCCCTCTGACTTATGGTTCAGCAAGACGTTCCTAGATGACGGGCCTGTTTGGGCCTGTTGGTCTGTCTGGCCTCCTCCTTTGCCAGCAGATCCAACTCACCACCAGGTAGTGATCAGTTGACAGCTCTGCCCATTTCTTTATCCAAGTGTCCAAGAAATACGGCTGGAGATCATATGAAACGACCACAAAATCAGTCATCAACCTCCAGCCTAGTGTGTTCTGGTGCCATGTGCACTGATGGACACCCTTATGCTCAAACATGGTGTTTGTTATGGACAAACTATGACTAGCACAGAAGTCCAATTCCCACCCCAGGTCTGGCTCCAGGGTGGGGCCCGTACTGCGCTATACCAGGCTATGTCATGGTTCTTCATTTCATTAGACTCATAAGGGTTTTTTGGACCCCACTTAGTCTGAACTTTTTTGACTTTGGAGACCCTACCGGGGGTATTTAGCCTCATCACTCAGGCACTTAAAACCCTTCACCAAAATAAGGTGTCAGTTCATGGAGACTGTTTTACAACTTTATTCAAAAACATATTGATTTGTTGAAATTATGAATAAATGCAAATAAAAATACTCTTTACAGTTTTAAAATCTGTGTTTGTCTTATCAATGCAACCAAAATAGACAGAGT
Organism: Danio jaintianensis; assembly: GCA_903798115.1. NCBI lineage: Eukaryota > Metazoa > Chordata > Actinopteri > Cypriniformes > Danionidae > Danio > Danio jaintianensis. The sequence goes on along the minus strand of CAIGQV010017323.1, from coordinate 1,164,227 downwards.
ATATTGAGTTACTTTTGCACTGATTACAAAAAAAAATATTATAGGCGATATGGTAGACCTCAGAGAGTTAATTGTCAAAAATGTTATTTTTCTATTCAACTAACTTTTCCTAATCAGTTGCTTAAGCTCAGAGTATGTATAAAAATCAGAATTGTTAAAGTGACATTAATGCAAGCAGTTATTATCGCAGACTCAATACTCATGAAATGTGCACAAAAGTTTTATTAAGGTGACAAACTTTGACTAAACAAACAAATACACACAATCAATCACACATTTAAAAGAGTAGAGGAAATATGAAAATGAATTAATGAAGCCAAAATAAAGCAGAGGAAAGAATGAACAAACGTGTTAGTTTAACCATTTAGAAAAATGAAAGGCTTCTTAAAAGATAACATTTATCTGACCAGATTTTTTCTTCTCTTCATTATCTTCCTATTCTTCAAGGTATTTGGATCTCAGAGCATTGTCTTCTGGGACTGGGCCAGTTAATTGGCCTGACAATTACGGGCCAGCTGAACGAGATGAGACCTACAAAAGCTTTAGCCTGTCAGGTTGGGCTGGTCGAAGTGGTCATGATGCTCCAATGATTGCTCTGGATGCCCTGCTAGGAGCTGGCTCAAACTGGGAGGAACTTATGAGTCGAGCAGGATTTCATGGAGGTAATCTTTTCAGATTTCAGAGCCAACCATGTTTTATTTTTATTTTTTTTGCTTTGTAGTTGAGTTCTGTTTAAACATGTTTGGTCATATAAACATGTTTAGAAGTTTGGAAAAAAAACAAAAAAAAAACAATACTATGTGTTCAGCTGATGTAAAAACAGCTGCTGGAAAAGGACAGAAACATGTTGGGGTAATATTTTACACATTTTCCATTGAGGAGCAATTTTTTTGTTTTTTGACTCGATTTTATTGAATGAGACTGCAGCTCTGAATATGAAACTAGAAGTGCTGTCCAGTGGACTATTTTAATTTACTGGTCAAGGACATTATAAATAATAAAAGGACAAATGAGTATTATGAGAGAGGTATGACATTTGGAGCTTTATGTTTCAAAAATCTGAAAAATATAACAGGATGTTGATCTTATTTCAGTGTTGGGGGAAAGTAATACAATCTAGTCACTTAAAAAGTATCTAAATTTGTTACTTAGTTACTTTTTAAGGAAAGAGATGTGAAAGTATGTGTTATTTATTTATTCATTATATGCATTTTTATAGTATAGGCTTATTTAGAACACTGCTTATTTGCAGTTATTAAGTATATAAATGTAATTTTTATAAATGGGCTTAATTCAGTATACTTGTACTTCACTTTATTTACTCAAATGTGTAGATTGTTTGGTTTCATTTGAAGCGTAAAATGGCACCGTTCATTGGCGGAGAATGATTTAGCATTTTTATTCTGCAAAGTTTTATTTTGCAAAGTGTTTTCTACATAAATGATTAATGCAGCATAATGTCACAAAGTCAAGATATGTTTTCAATTATGTTTTAATATTTATTTAGAAAAAATAAGTCTAATTTAAATAAACAATTACTCAAGCTAGCTAATGGCCACTGTGTGGATCACCGTTACTGCAGTGGTTGCCTCGAATTTAATTGCCAATATGTTTACCACAGCCTGTGATAAAGCACAAAACACCTAGTTTATGTTGTCATATTTTCATTGTCTTTTTTGTTGTTTATAGCTTAATAAAGAATAAATAAATTCAGTATAAGAATCAGTTAAAAAAAATGCTTATATTTATATATTTGTTGCTGAATGACAAGGTCAGTTTTCTATTGGCCTCGTGACAAAGTGAATGATTTCAGATTCTCAACACATTTTTGCAATTTATTTACTTTTTTTTTTTGCTAAATGAGGTTTGGATACTCAAAAAATGACACTTGTTAAATCAATTACTATATTATCAGAGATCATGCATTTAAGTAACTAGTAATTATACACTTAGTTTAAGAGTAGGCACTAAGGTCCCCCCTATTTCACCAAGGTCCACTCATTTTAAAATCTCGCCCCTGAACTACTTGTTTATTTATCCTAGCATTATGACAATTTTACCTATTAATTCAGCTCATACATTAATGAGTACAAATTGGAATTACAAATGTAGCGCCCACTGCCCTCTTAGGCTTGTCCTGACCTAAGTTCTATAGGGTAGAGCACCACTATAGTTTCCTATAGTTTGGTCTCTCGACTATAATTTCACTCCCCCCATTCAGATACCACTTTTAGAGAATGTTTAAAAGAATTTCACTGAATTATTAAAACAAAACGAATAAAGTTATAAACAAATAGTGGTTTATTTATAAACAAAATAAAATAAAGACAAATATAGATGTATATGTTATTTATATAGGTGGTATTTTATGTATAGATATAATTATAATGCTATATATCAGATATGAATTATTAATACAACCTTCTATCAATACACAATAAATAAAACAAAATGTAATGAAAAGCAGTTATTAACCTTCAATAAACGGACACAGGATGGGCATCTAATAACTGAACCCAAATCAGTTAATTAAGGAACGTTTCACACTTCTTTAAATTAATGTACTTTATAAACGCTCCCTAAATTAAAAAAAAACCTGTAAATTCACCAGCAAAATATCAGATTCAGATTATTCACATTGATCTAGTGCACTCATATGCCTCAGGTTATAGAATCTCAATATGAATATTCTACAAATAACTGTAAAAATAACACCTTTTCTCTCTTTTGTGAACGTTAACAGCAAAATGAATACACTTGTCCAACACTGGAATATAAATTAAAGTGGGCCCACTCTCTCACACACACACAGTCTCACTCACCACGCTCCAATGCAGGCCTATAGTGTTGCTCGTGTGCGTAGTGGCCTTTGATAGATAGATATGGACGTAGTATCCGTGACGTCACCCATAGGTTTCTGAAGAACGCAAATTAAGCTTCAAGTAGGCGTGGCCAACGGTCGCTATTTTGTTCACGCATCATCACACCAACCGGGGGTTACCAAAAAAAGAGCAAAGAGGCGGAGTGTCAGTGGAGCTACAGATGCCTCCTAGCATTGTGCTTTGACAGGCTTTTCTTTGGGAGCAACGCTTAACTCTTCATTACCTGCAACTCGTTTGTGTTCTGACCACATGTGCTTGGTTGTGTACTATATAAATTAAGTGTTTAGTCTTTTAAAAAACACAGTTGTAATACATTGAGCCACCAATCATTGTTCTTATGACGTTTTTGTACAGGAGGAAAACGCAAATTACTTCCAAATACTTCAAATCTATGTTAATAAATGCAAGGCTGTTTATGAAATGCAGGCATAACACTGTATGAGAATGTTTCAGGTTCTGGAGCCTACAGCTAATCAATCTGACAGATTCTGGAGTGCATTACAGTTCTAAAGAAAATTATAAATGATAAATTATCTTAAGTAAAACAAATACATTTATAGATATGACAAATAAGTATATAAGAATTTCACTCACCAAATGGAGGCAACTTGAATGGTTTGTGAGCACAATTAAGTGCACACAGCATGCCATATTATCTGATAATTGTAGAAAATAATTCCAAAAGGCAATTGACTGTGTAAAGCCACATAAAACAAAACAAAAATACGATATATATGCCGAGTTCAGTGGCTAATCAGCCGGAATCAGCTGAGGTGACGACAGCAGACAGTGAGATCTAGCTGTCACTCAAGTGGCCATGCCCTTAATTACGCAGACTTAATATAACTTAATATAAATGAAACGGATGAGTTATAAAAAAAATTCAGCCTGTTCTTGCTTCTTGACATTTGGCTATATGACCCAAGAAGACAAGCATCATTTGAAGCATTGCTCTGTTAAACCATGGTTCCATTCGTTGTCTGATCTGCCTCAAAATTGACATGATTGATAAGAGTCCTGACAGAGTCCTGACCTGGACGACATATCTGCATTCCATTATTCAATTACAATGATAGTGTCACCTGCTGGCAACAGTACATGACATGTTTTACACTATACAGTTTTACAAACTCCTCCTAAAAAATTATCAGATCAAAATAAAGTTTTGTCAGTCTATATGTTTAATTCTTAAATGAATAATGCACATTGTTCTCTGTCATCCCAAGGCCACCAGGAAGTGATAAGCCTGTGTTTGAGGTCTCTCTTAATGCTGCTTGCAACTTTAATCTTCTTCTTCTTTTTGAATGAATCACGTTTTTTGAGGGAGACAGCACCACCTATACACTTTTGACGATGTTCCAAGTTGACTTGCCCCAAAGATTCACATTTAATAAGTGCCCTGACTTGAACACATCTACATGCCAATTTTCAATTACAATCATAGCACCATCTGCTGACACAGGAAATTACATGTTTTACACTGTAACAAACTCCTAGAAGTTTTATCAGATTGAAACCAAGTTCTGTCAGTCTAATCAAAAGGCCTTTGTGATGTTAAAACCTGAAGATTCTACAGTTTCTGTCAAAGGATGTGTCCGTGGTGGCCTGAAAAACTTAAATGTTTTGCCAGGAATGTTCCAATATTATCACGTTTGATAAAATTCATGTCCTGAACCCATCTACATGGCAATATTCCATAACAGTTATAGTGCCACCTGCTGACAGAAGGAAGGTACAAATCAGTGACACTGACACTGTTTTTTCAGCTTAAACTAATATTGCCCACTGTTCTCTGTCATCCTGAGGCCACTAGATGGCGGTGAGCCTGAGTGCAAGGTCCCTTTCATCTCTGCTTGCAGCTTTTATTAGGGCTCAAGCCCTATTGTTCTTAGACAGAATTTCACATGGATGGGTCACCGGGATACATAGTGCAACCTTTAAAATGTAACTTTCAAAATTTTTCAGCAATGCACACCGTTTGACCGTGTAGATCTTGAACTTGTAGATCTCATCATCCCAAACAGTCATTACTCTGCCTAAAAGGAAGTTGGCTGTTCAAAGTTGGTTAAAAATATATGCTCTGGAATTTGAAATACCCCTCCAAGAAAATGTATTTGACAACCACAAAATTTGTACAGCATTAAGTCAAGACATTAAAAATGTTCCATTGTGAGTGGATTTCTGATATCTTAAATGGTTTGGCCATGGAAAAGCAATGAAGTTATGGCAAAAAAAAAAAATGAAACGGTTTGTAATAACCTCTGCATACAGTCACTGGTTTTGATCAAATTTCAGGAGTTTGTTTGTTGAAGGATTCTGAACACATTGATGTGACTATTGTGAGTATCAGTTATAGTGCCACCAACTGACAGCAGGAAGTGTGTCACTTTCGAAATACTTTAAAATCGTCATCTTGCTTTTATTCAAATCTGGGCATAGTGATGTCAAAACTTGGCAGAAGGTTTTCTGATATTTTAAATATTGTTGCCCTATTGTTTTACTAAAGATTATTATTATTATTAGGGCCCAAGCTCAATGGGCTTAAGGCCCTATTGTTTTTATAAGAATTATTATTAATATTTTCTAGGGGCCTTTAACATGCTCAAAAACTCTGTTTAGGGACTTCTGTAGCACACACCGTTTGACCCAGAGTCACCAAACTTCACACATATGTAGATCTCATCAGCACAAACAACTTCCACACTTACAGTCAGCAAACAGGAAGTCAAATATTGTCATTGTTTTGAATGGCAAAAAAAGGCATGCTCTAGAATTTTAAATACTCCTCCCACAGAATTCACCCAACAAACACCAACATCACTCAGCTTGAAGTTGAGAAATTGAGAATGCTAAATTGCGAGAGGATTTTTGATATAGAGAATCGATGAAAAATGGCAAGAAATAGTGTACATGAAGTGTGTAATGCATACAGTTACTGACTTGTTCATTATCTCAGTTTGTTTGTTTGTCAGACTGTTTGTCTCGGTTATAGTGCAACCAACTGACAGAAGGTAGTGTGTCACATTGGAAATGCTTTAAAATCATCATCTTTTATGTGATTTCTTTTAAATCTGGGCATAGTAATATACTGCATATATGAAACTTAAACATTTACATTTGAACAAAAGTGCCATGTCCAAAATTATTTTACCCTTCTCAATAATCAGTGGAAAAGCCTTGGTAACACTTTACTTGAATGGGGTGTAATAAGTGTAATGATGAGGATCCACATGCAGTTTATTAAAGAATCATCAGGCAGGCAAAGGTCAAAACAGGAACAAACAGGAGCATGCAGGTAATCCAGAGAATGATCGATAAAAACAGGTGAATGGTCAGGACATGTGGCAAAGCAACATAAACAGTAAACAAAGCAAAGGGTCAAAAACACAGAAAGCCAAGACAAGGAAATGCTTCTCAATGCTGACTTAGCAAGGTTAGCAAGACTCAGCAAATGATGTGTGTGTGAGTTGCATAAATAGTCTGATTAGTCCTGAACAGCTTTAGCTGTGTCTGTGCAATCGAAGGGTGATCAGGAACTGGTGTTCAGTTGAGTGGCACATGTGTAGTAGCGTGAATGATAGTGAGTGTTCTCCAGCAATATTCAAGGGCTAGATCACTGGCAATAATGACAGGACTGTCATTAAACCTTTATAATCATGACATGACACGTCATGACTGTGAATGGGATTTTATGGATATGTACAACTGTCATTAAGTGTCATTCGTTCAGGTAACACATTTTAAATTCAAAAATTACAACTGACATGACAATATACATAACAACCTCTTTTTGTCTGTCATGACAACTTGACATTACAAAGACAACAAAATGCTGGACAAAATACTGGACAAAAAGGCGGGTTAACAGAGTTTATTGTATCAAACAAAGTCAAAAATAGGCAGTCTGCCATTCAAAAAGAAACTGAAAGCACAAACTTAGAACTGGATCTCGAAAAAGCACAAAAAGCCACCAGCTCGGCCTAGACAGAGATAGAGGCTGGAAGATCCGATTAGCTCACAGCGACATGGAGAACACTCCAGTCTGGGCAGAGTGACAGGTGAAACAAGACCTCACAGTTCTTTCAGCAAATGCGCAATAACAGACGAGGAACAGGACAGGACAAAACAGGATTTTGATGGTAAGACTGTGCAGCAGAAATCTTGTGATCATGAACAACATCATAGCAACAATAAACTGACAAGAAAGGGTATGTAAGGCAAGGGAGATAAGGATGCCAATAAGAGTAAAGCTAGAACAGGTGTCTTGCAATCAGCACGAGCGCTAATCACAAGGAGTAGTGTCTTCTTCACAGTACGGTGACTTCTTTGGCGCATTTTGAGCTTCAAAATGCACCACACATTCTCTATTGAAGACAGGTCGGGACTGCAAACAGGCCAGTCAAGTACATGTATTCTCTTCCTCCACAGTCAGGACTTTGTAATATTTGCATAATGTGGTTTTGCATTGTCTTGTTGAAATATGCATGAGCGTCCCTGGAAAAGAAGGCAGCAAATCGTCCTCCAAAATTTCTATGTACTTTTTAGCAATAATGGTGCCATAACAAAAGTGCAATTTACCTTTGTCAAGGGCACTGACACAACCCAATACCATGACAGACCCTGGCTTTTGAACTTGTTGCTGGTAACAGTCTGGATGATCCTTTTCTTCTTTGAAGCACCTGGCATCCATTTCTCCTCCAAAAAATACCTGAAATACTCATTCATCTGACCACAGTACACATTTCCACTGTGTGATGGTCCATCCCAGATGCTTTCGAACCCAGAGAAGTCGATTGTGCTTTTGGACACTGTTTACATAGGGCTTCCTTTTGGCACAGTGCAGTTTTAACTGGCATTTGTAGATGTAACTATGTATTGTGGTACTTGACAAATGTTTAACAAAGTAGTCCTAAACCCATGTGGTGATATCGTTTATATATGAATGGTGATTCTTTCTGCAGTGCCGCCTGAAGAATCAGAGATCACAGTTTTTCAGCTTAGGCTTGCACCCTTGTTTTTTACACACTGAAATTCCTCAAGATTCCTTGAATCTTTTAATTATGTTATGCACTGTTGAAGGTGAAATATCCACATGCCCTCCTGTCTTTCTTTGAGGAACATTGTTGAACATTTTCTTATGTATTTGTTGGCAGACTGGCGATCCTTGGCCCATCTTTGCTCCTACAGGACTTGGATGCTGCTTTTGTACCAAATCATAATTACAATCACCTGTTGACATCACCTGTTTCAAATCACATCATTATTTAACCAATTTGCCTGATTACTAGCCCTAAATTGTTCCTGTTCCAACGTTTTAATGTGTTCCAGGTCTGAATGACAAGAAAGGATGTGTATTTACAATTTAAATAAAGTTCAATGAAATATGAATATGAAATATTTTTTGTTCATATTATCTGCAATGAAATACAAGTCAAAGTAAATTTGGAAACACTACTTCTTTTTTTTATTTGCGTTTTCCATACTGTCCCAACTTTTTCTGAGTTAGATTTTGTGCAGAAATAGATACTGCCATTTTCCTTTGCAGACCTGGTAAGTAGTATTTTATGAAGGAACTCCAGAATCTGCTACACTGCAAAAAATTATTTTCGTACTTAGATTTTTTTTGTCTTGTTTATAGTCCAAATATCTAAAAATTCTTAAATCAAGAAAAATTTTCTAGACAAGCAAAAAATATTGTCTTGTTTAAGGAAATAATATGCCAAAATTAAGTGAGTTTTTCCTTCAAACAAGCAAAATAATCTTATGTCAAAAGGAAAAACAAGTGAGGTCTTCTGACCTCAGAAGCTGCTCTAGCGACAGACAGTAGAGGCCATGGTCTTTAGCCTCCTTGCTAAAGACCATTGCAAAAAGCAACCATTTTTCACATGCAAAGAATCGCCAGTTCGATCCCAGCTCGGAGCAAGTGGGTGGTGTAGGACCAGTGGGTTACACTTCTTTAGTGTGCACAGAGCTGCCTGGTGGTTCCGTTCACACCTCCAGCAATGATGGTTAGTTCTAATCCAATCTATCATTTGTTGTTTGCTGAAGGACTTGAAGGTTGGACACTGACTGAGATAATAGTCCTCATTATCACAGTATGGACAAAAGGCTTTATATAGTACTTTTGGGTTCTCCACTATAGCTGTCATGGTTTGAGCTAACTCAGCCTTAACAACATCATCAGCTCCATGAAGGATGATGAACGAGCAGACAATGGGTTTTGTGTCTCGCCATCGTTCTGAATTCTGCTCCATTCTGTGGCCATTTTGACTAAACTGTGATTTAGTCTGGCCCCAGACTTCATACTGCAACTACTTCGAAAAGTCACAAAAGTTAAAAACTGACCCAGGCCAGTGATACATTTGTCTCTGGAATCCTACTCTCATCTCAGCATTTAATTTACTTAGTAATCTCTCTACATGTGGCCCACAGAGAAGCTCAGCTTCACCCTCATCTACTAGTGACTCCAACATCCCTGCCAGAGCCCTGATATGCAAAGCGAACATGTCAAATGTCTCAAAATCTCGATGGCTGATGTCTGAAGAATGCATCACTTTGGAAATCTTCTTCAATGCCATCACTTTGGAAATCTTCTTCAATGCCAGCTTGTGTGGCTCTTCAAAACCTTTTGCTCAGAGCAGCCATGGTGTCTGTATACGGAAATGGTGAATTAAGAGTCTGCCACAAGACGGGCTTCATATAATCTTAGATGATCCAAGAAGATTTGATAAAGGTTCCTTTCCTCTGGAAAGGAGTGGAACTGCTCAACTGTGCACAGCATAAAGAAGAGGGATTTGGGTGTTTATTCTCACCCCACTGGGTAGGATCCATCTGTGATTTTGCAGATGTGGCAGACAAAATCTGTTCTTACATGATTTGGAGTTCATCCATCTTTTTTTCCAGAATGCCCAGGATATTAGAGGAAGATTTATGATGCTTTCCTTTGTTGTATTAACCAAATGCATAATTCCTTGATTCAAACTGAGTGAGGAGCCCTGTATCATACCAGGAAAAGGTTGACTTGGCTTTACTGATGGTCTTGATGAGCAATGTAGGCCTCTGAGAATAGGATACAGATTTGTGGTGCATGGGTGATCTATTCGATGCAGTGTAAGTATTCTGTGATAAAGGCTGTGATATAGGCTGTTGTACATAGACTTTGGGTATTACAGTCAGTGCAGACATTTCTTCTATTTGCATGTTGCTACTCATCCATTTTTTTATCAATGAGAAATGATAGATCCGGCTTGAAGGACCTTTATTCTTATGACTGAGTGTAGTAGGTGAGGTCTGATATATTGTAGGATTTGATTTTTATGCATTTCTTTGTGAACATCAAGGCCAGTTTTCCTAAAAAGTCTCTCAATTTGTGGACCTTTGGCTTTCATGAGCCAAAGTTCTGGTGTAAACCATGGGGCAGACTGAGAGAAGTAGACAGATCTGGTTTTTAAGGGAGCAAAAGAGTTAAGAATATAATGAAGTCCAGTGTTATAATGAGAAACTAAATCTGAAGAAAAGTTAGTAGTGTCAAGAAAGTCAATACTAGCAGAAAAAGATCCTATGTTAAAATTTTTTGGTGAAGGAAAGAGGGAGTGAAAAATTAAATGAGAGGAGAAAATGATCAGTTATTGGGAGTTCAGCAGCTGTACAGTCAATGGGTGAGATACCAGAACAAAAAAGATTAGGTCAAGGATGTGTCCTTTAGAGAGTGTGGAAGCATTGACATATTGTTGAAGTCCAAAACTCTCAGGACAGGATATAAAATCTCTTGTAATTATTAATATTATCCACATTAATATTAAAATCTCCTAAAACTATAATATTTGGTGAGAGGGTGGTAATATGTGTTAAAAAAAAGCAGCAAAGTCAATTAGAAAGTCATTATTTGGATTGGGGGACCATAAATTATTGCAACATATGTAGGTGTGGATACAGAGAGTTTACATACCATAGATTCAAAAGAAGGGAATGAAGGAACAGGAACCGGGAAGATTTTCAGACACTCATGGTAAATCATTGCGAGACCTTCTCCACGGCCGGAGCCACGGGGTTGACAGGTGTAAACAAACCCTCAAGGAGTGGATTCATTGAGTTATGTGAAGTCACTGGGTTGTTGCCAAGTCTCAGTTAGACACAAAGTCAAGGCTGCGGTCAGTGAGGACATCCTGGATAAGATGTCCCTTCCTCGTAAGTGAGCAGTTGTTTAAAAGACTGAAGTTAACTTTAATATTGTCAGAAATTACATCAGTGTTAGCTGACTGAGCTAGGTTGGCTGGTGACTGGTGTTTTGAGGAGGATGAAGAGAATAGGACCAAATGGACTTTATTTGTGTAGATGATCCCTGGTGAACACTCGATCCATGATGGATATATCTCTGACAGGACAGGAATCGATGTCCGGATGGAGGTGTAGTACAGCTGGCAAAGGCACAGAGAGATGAAGATGCAGACGAAGTAATTCAGCAGCTGAGTACTGGAGCAATCCCATCACTGGTTGGTAGACAAGCGTCAGGAGACACCAGAGAAGCACAAGCCAGAAATACAATTTGCCAGCAGTAACTTGAACATTGTCAGGACAGCCGGGACTCAAACCAGTAACCTTCTTCCTATGAGGTGACAGTGCTAACTACTGAGCCACCATGCTCAGCTTTGTTTTATATTGGTTTATTTATTTTTGCATGATTAGATTTTATCTATATCTTTATGACACTAGCCTATGTGTTAGCCTTCAACAGTTGATATATAGGCCTAGTTTGTAAAGTTTTATGCCATTCTGTTGTATTCATATTTTTCTATCATCTCCAAAATAAATAAATGAATAAGTAAGTAAACAAATCAACTTTTCAGATGCTCAAGCTCCATCTGGGGTGTGAGCGCTCTTTCGGTCCATCTCACACACAATATGCATGCATCTATACTATAGTTGTCAAACCCAGTTCCTGGAGGGCCACAGCTCTGCACAGTTTAGTTCCAACCCTAATTAAACACACCTGATCAAACTAATTAAATGCTTCAGGCTTGTTTAAAGCCTACAGGTAACTGTGTTGAATTTGACACCTCTGATCTATACGCACATGTTTATGCACAAACACACCTTGAATAATGTGTAATCACGTGTAATTCTAACAATTACACCTTTGTGCACTTTTGAAATCACAGTTTTTTTTGCGCACATAATAAAAACATCCAAACAGTACTAGAACCAATAAACACAAACACACAGCAATTTTAACAAAAATCATTATAAAATAGTGAAAAAAAAACATATAAATAAATAAAAAGATGTATTTATACTTCTGCGTGCTGTTTGTGTTGCTCTGCAATAACACTTCCGAAACTCTAGCTGGCAGTGAGTTTTTTATGTTCCTCTGTGTCGAGTTTCTTCGCTGGTGCTTTTTTTTTTTTCTGAATGCTACCTTAATGTAGAAGTAGCTCAAACTCGCTCATTTTGAGGCGGGAACCGGCGGACGTGCAACAACTTTAATCATAAGGTAAACACAAAACAACAGTTTCCATCTTGACCTCCTTAACGGGACTCGACACTTGGTCCTGCCCACACTCGTCAGTGCTACCAAGCCGACCAATCACAGAGCTTGCGCTACGTGTTGGTGTGACGTGTAGTTACATTTTTTGAGAGGTGCGTGTCGACGACAGCCACGGCGAAGGCTATGCTACCACACGCAGGCTGCGCCAGAGCATAAATCAGTATAAATCAGCCTTAAGCATGCTACAATATATGACAAGATAACAGGGAGTAAGTGAAGAGGCATAAGGTCTGGTTAATTGGTTAATTTTTTGTTAAATGCATGGTGTATATTGTGAAATATGCCATGTATGTTTGTAATGAATCAACAAACACATTGTCACGTCTGACATGTGGTGCATGAAATGAAAAAAGTGTGAGGAATAAAATGCAGTTTATGTAATTTAGGGGGAAAAAACTAAGAAAAACGAAGAACATGCAGACATCACAGAAGTGACACAATACTATGGGATCAAAATTTCGCTAAATGTATTGTGGTCATGGATCTAAAAATATTGCGCATAAATAAAAAAAATTGACATTGCGTGTAAAATTATAACATGCAAAAGCGAAAACTAAACGCAGAATAAGAAACAAAGAGGTTGCGTAGCGAAAGATGAGTGTGAATCAAAAATGAAAACACGTTTAGACAAAATGAGTTTTTCATATTTGAATGTTTTGTGTGCTTACGGTCTTTTCCCCTTCACTCTTGTTCCCATATTCTGCGCTTGCATTTCCAAAAGATGCAAGTTTCATTTAAATCACAGGCGGGCTTCAGCATCATCATTGGTCCACTAGTCGAGATCGTCTGATTGGCTAGAGGAGCAACTGTCAAAGGGGAAGTTGATGTCTCTCAGTGTGTGCATTTTTTTCCAGGAGTTTCAGATAATATAGACACCTGTCAGTGATCGCAGGGGATTCATATAAATATATACTGTATCATCAGACACCTGTCCGTGATTCCAAGGAATTCATATCAATATAAACATTGATACTGTAACATCAGATACCTCTCTGTGATCGCAGGGGTTTTATATTATTATTATTATTATTATTATTATTATTATTATTATTATTATTATTATTATTATTATTATTAT
>CAIGQV010017323.1:1134951-1148200 GCA_903798115.1 Danio jaintianensis | reverse complement strand
ATGAACTAGTTTTTCTGCATCTGAGATGGATAGCATACTTTGTAACTACATACATCGACATACATCATGTCTTTTTTTTAAGAGTTATCTGCAATGAGTCCATTGTCAGTAAGTATTTAATATAAACAAATACACAATGACTAGCAAATCTGATAAGAATAAACCCCAGTTATAAAGTCCAATCCAGTTTTTTCCAGTTATGATCGTTGCAGCAGTAAAGATGAATGTTGATAATCATTGGCATGTTTATTGGCTTTCTTTTCTCAGCCTTTTAAATCAGCCAAGTACATTTGATTCAATGTTATAATGTTTCTTCATGTGGGGGAAAAAATTAACAGTATCGAAGATCAAGATCCCTTTGACTGGAAATTACAACCAAGTGGGATATGTGGCTTAATAGGAACATTTTGTATTACTAGTTTAGGTGTGTTTCTAATGGGAATTGATAGAGAACCAGAGGCGGAGCACCCAAATTATTTCATCGAAAATAATGGCAGCACCCATGGTCCAAAATAATCTGGAATAAATGTGGATTTTTTTAATAATGTAAATGTGTTGTGTTTTTCCACATGTTTCTCAGAAGCATCATTTGCATTATATTAAGGCATACATCTTGATACCCAGGGTTCACTTTAAGAAAATAAGAGACTTCACTTCTTGTCACATAAAATGCCTTGCGTGGACATCAGTGTCTGTCTCAATTCTTGCCTGTTTTTGCAGTAGGCAGTGGTTAAAACAAATATAATACAATCCAGTTTCTAAAAGTTTTCTTCTTGTTCCTCTGGGCATTCAAATCTTCATCCATTTTGCTAACAATGCTCATCTTCCAGTGAACCACTCAGCTTCCAAAGGATGAAATCTTGCACCGTCCTTCATTTTTTTTATCATTTGAGAAACCATTTAAATTGAATGTATGTCACGATAGGGGACAAAAAGGTAACTACTGTTTTATGCTGAATTTAAAATAGCAAATTGGATTCTGACACTCCCTAAATTCCCTAGCACATGCGCTGTGAGCTTTAGATCACGAGCTTAGATCATTAAAAAAACAAAAACCATGCATTATATGTTATGTGAAATGCCAGGTGTGATTTGTTTATTTTACACAATAATCATAAAGCACCAGGAATCAAACTTTGTTTTCATATAAATAGATTAGTCTATGTGAACATTGTTTTTTCCAAATTTTACTTAAGGCTTAACTGGCACAAAAATCAAGTGTATAATATCACATCAGGTTATATATTGTCTTTGGTCATATGTATTATATCTGCTTGTTTTATAGTCTGGCCACCAGTTGGTATTAAGTGGTTCCCTATAAAGAAAATCTGGGTATACCTAGGCATAGTCGAGTTCGAGATCAGTATATGGAAATGGCCATACCGTGAGCCTCAGGCACCATTGTTTTCTTGTTCTTGTGTAAATTCCATGAGTGTAAAACTCTGGTGAACAAAAGGCCAATCAGAACACAAAACAAAGTGTTGCATGACTCACAGAGCATGTATTTTAGGTCATGCTCTACATCATCTGGACCTTACGAGCAGCCATCTCTTCAGGAGATCACTAGCCAAAACACAGACTGATATGTTGCTCTGGGATCATTAATATACATGCCTCAGGCTGTGTTTGATACGTTTCCTATTAAGACAACAGTGATCATTTGTAAGTTTATATTTCACTTACTATTTATGTGGGATGGGATTTTTATTTTGAAAAAGGGAGATGCAGATAAATTCTTTACTATGCATTACTGAACAACGACTGCATAAGACTTCTGTTCAAACTTGAATCAGGATGCAAAATGCAGGATTTACAGATTATACATTTATTCACAGCCACACTTAATAGGCATAAGGTATGTTTATTTGTATCTTTTGTTAATTCATTGTGTTTATTGTGAAAATTGATGCATATGTTTCAACAAACACATGTAGACTGCTGAATCATAATGTAATTTTTCTGGAGTGACAGAAATACACGTATTAAATGTCATTTGTTCATGCAGAGGTTGATATTAATGCCTGGCTGTGTTTTCTTTGACATTAAAGCTTAAAACTACAACACAATACATCACTATCAGTCTCGTTTGTCAAGTTTAATTATTATTTTTATTTTATACACAACAGATCATTAGCAAAATAGGTTAAAATTACTCTGATGGGTTTATATTAGAGAGCTCACTCCATGTAGGAAAAATAAACCTCCACCCATTGAGTTAAAAATACTTAACAAGGCATCTACTTTGTTTGTTAAAATTGTTTTTACGACAAATAAAGTATTATTATATTGCCTGTGTTCAGCGTGTGTGTGTGTATGTGTGTGTTTCACAACTATATATATGACTATATATATTATAGACTATATTTACGACTGATCCAAATATGGTTAATATGGACCTTCTGATTCTAGGAGTGTTTTATGGAGTAATAAATGAGCATATAAAACAATTGTTATTATGTAGATATCAGAGAACAATTTAACGTATTGAACCAATGCAGTGTATAGCACCAGTATATCAGCTCAGCTTGCACTCTGTGTTCAGTGTCATGCTGATTCTCAGTTTCCTCGTCCCCTTGGGCTCCACCAGCACTTGGCCTGTTGCCATGGCTGTTCTCACTAGCTATGTTCGTAGTGTTGGACACTTGGAAAATGTAGTGAGCTAAGCTATTAGTTACTCTACTTTAAATGTAGCTTAACTACACTAAACAGCTACACCCTCGGAAATGTAGCAAGCTAAGCTAAAAGCTACATTGCAAAAGTAGCTTAACTACATTTAAGCTATTTTTTGTTTCATTTTTAAATCGAAGCAACTTCAATCCAAGTCAGTTCTGTCTTAGTGATTAATAAAACTGCCAATGAAACATATGAGGCATAATTGTTAAGTTCAGTTATTTACTGCAATTAATATGCTGTTCCAAAGAGAAAGAAATTTTACTAGACAGCAAAAACTAAAAATTCAAGAAATCAGGTGTTGCACATTTAAAATACAACAGTAATGTATAGTAAAGGGAAAAATAAAGTGTATTATATATATACTACTTTACTACTATATACTATTTTACTACAGCAATAAATAAACTTCGTACAATATAGGGTTATAATATTTGAAATACTGTATTTACATTAAATTACTATATTATTTTTTCATGTAAGTGTTTTTCATGTTTTCGTGTAAGGCACATTTGCAGAACAAACATTGAATAAATTTAAAACCAATTCAACTCTAACAAGAGCACAGCATCAGAATTAACTTTAAGACATGTACTTCTCGAGGTATAGTCCTGCTTCAGAAATAATTCCTCTACAGTCATCTTTCCATCAAGCAAGTTTCTCGTGTCAGCCCAATGACTGATTGGCAATGTCACCGACCGGAGCCAGGGGTGGCAGTAACTCACCAAAACGTTTGTTTTTGACCATTGAAAACACAAAGAAGAAGATTTCACCATTCTGGCTCTCATATTTACTTTCATCGGCCAGGCACCGACCTCAGCTCCGTGAATGGCGGTGGCATCACTCAATGATCCATGATCGATAAATGTAGCTTGTGTGGACACTACTGTGCTACTTGCTTAAAATAATAGCTTTGCTACTGAAAAGCTTTTTGATTAGAAATTAGAAAGAAGTGACGCTACCATCACGCTACTGAGAAATGTAGTTAAGCTAGTAGCGCCACTACTTGTAGCGACGCTACTGCCCAACACTTTATGTATGGATGCACCGATACCATTTTTTAAAAACTGATCCGATCCCAATACCAGAATTCTGTGTATCGACCGATACATATCCGATCCCGATACTGTGCCGATTTTTTTTTTTTTTTTTTTTTTTTTTACATAATACAGTTTCTATAGTTCTGGTGATAAACTTAAATAATATATCTTCTTTAGTAAAAATAACAGACCTATGGGCCTACTGTATATGACAGACGACACAATCTAACTAAAAACATGATGCTTGCTGTAAACTAAGCTTTAAAATTGTGACATATTAAACATCTAGCAAATATATGACAGGTGATACAACAATTACAGTGGAGCATTAATTAAATCCTTATTTTCCATGGAGCAAAGCAAACCATCCACCCGCACAGTTGTTCATTGTTCATCTATTTTTGTCTGAAAAATTATCTCTTTGGAACGAAATTTGTTTGGTATATTTTGTTATATTATATATTGTCTTAATTTTAATGTATTTTTTGTTGGTCAGCTCTCTACAAAATAAACAAGATGATTTGAGCTCAAAACAAGGTCCGCTTATATGCTTCAGCGGCAAAACACGGTCTGTCAAATCAAATAATAATATAAATAAAATTACAGTAAAATATTCAGTGTTTCAGAGTACCCTATATTAGGCAAAATAATTTTCACTGTTAATGACAAAATCATCCATTGTGTCCATCAATTTTACTTTTATTCATTTAATCAACTATTTGACCACAATGAGCCAGGCTTTACAAACTATTCGCAGCACTGAAAGTATTCCCCTTGGAAGTATAAACTCAGTCAGAAGGATGAGAGAACAGAAACTTATTGTGAGAATAATTGTATGGAGCGGTGCACATCGCGTCTGCGCAGCTGTCGTGTGAATGAAGCGCTTGATGCATCACTGAGACACAGCACGCAGCTCTCTGGTATCTGCAGCCAATTCCGAAACTTAGCAGCACAAAGGGAAGAAATCAGTGCGATGAGGATCTGTCCAATGTATTATTGAGCCTTTTCTAATTAAAAATTTCAGGTAGGCCTATTTTGTGTGTGAAGAGCAGGTAATAACCCTCTCTACTCCAGTGTGGCGAATGGTCTGCTGATCTAACAGACACAGCACAACATGATTTAGAAACAGCAATGAACTCCTTGTGGCAGGTCAAATTGAACCCATTTATTGCAAAACTAAATGCACTTCTCCACTGATTATTTGAATTAATATGAACGAATAATCTTGGAGAAAGTTTTTCGTGTTGTCATAAACGAACGTGACATGCAGTTTAAATTGTGAATGGAGAATGATTGACATTACACCTGTTTCAGTGTATTTAATCTGCATCTGCAGTCTTCAGTCATGTCCTTCAGTTCATTGTTGGTGTTTTCCCCATTTTGGTTGTTTTAAAGAACATTTACCATTTTTGTCTGGTACACATTATCATAATAGTTTATATAGTCATAAATGTTAAGTTCTCTTAGTTATTTAGTTGCAAACTTTCTGAAGCCACATGACAATCTTTGATTTTAGAGATGTGGTGTGTTGGTTTATCATGTTGGTTTTAATTGAAAATCAATTAAAAGAAAGCTATCAGTTTCTGTACTGGTTTTAGTCAGACTGCACAACAATCAACTTCACTTTCATACGATGTTCATTTCTGTTTATTTAAAACCTCTCTCTTTCCAGGTGACAGTGACAGTACTGCAGTGATTGCCTGCTGCTGTTGGGGTCTGATGCATGGAATAGATGAAGTACCGCAGTATAACTACAAAAACTTGGAGTACAGGGACCGACTGGAGAATGTGGCACAGAAGCTATACATTCTTTCTCACTGATGAAGAAGACTTATGAACAAAGACAATGTGAAAAGAGAAATAAATCTTGTAGAAAAAATGCAATAAAGCAAAAATCTAGTTAACAGACAATGAACTTTCTTTAATGAACCCATTAAGAAAAAGAAATATACTTCAAGTTAATTTTATTAAATATACTTAAATAATGTAGAAGTATATTTTAAGTGTATGTCGCATATTAACATCTATGCACTAGTAGTATACGTGTACTGTAAGTATAGTTCTTGAATACCTCTTGGTACTAAAATGGACAATTTTTAGAATATAAAACTATACTTTTAGCTTACTGTAAGTGTAACAGTACTTAATGAGATCAATGAATAATTAAAGAACTTTAAGCACTGTACTGGACTTTTAGATTTTCTTTTTCCCCAATTCTTGTGGTGAGTGGGGTGGGGAGGGAAGGCCAGGCATACACTGTGCAATTACCATGAGATTTCAACAAGGTACCAATTCACAGTGTACAGAAATTTGGCATGTGATGCAAAGTGCACAAACAAGTTAGTTCTAATTCAACAGATAGTTTTTATTCATGTGACCTGTGCAGAGACCTGGCAGGCAAAAAAACAAAACAATGGGTCATTATGGCAGCACCACTGGGATCTCCATAGAAACGCAGCACAATCCAGTCATATTTCCATCTGTTTCAAGCTACAAATATTTGGATCACATATTAACAAAACAAAATAAAGGTATGATATCAAAATGTAAATTGTGTGCACTTGCAATCCATATACTGTACAGCTATTTTTCAGTTATTTAAAGCCATCATCTTCTTGTCAGAGCTCCAGTTCAGAGATGTTTAAATCTATCTTGTGAATATTCCTCAGCAATTTATTCACTGGTGACGGCGATATAGCACGTAAGTGTTTTATTAGATTAATATTTGCTGATAGAGAAAATATTTATAATAATAAATAATTTATACTTTAATTGCACTTAACCTGTAAATTAGAATATAAAATGTATGTAATACCATGCCAGGAGAGGGCATCCTCGCCCGAGTACTGACTGTCAGTGCCCTCCACTTCTTCTACAGAAGCTTCCTGTATGGTGGTCATATATTTTACATTGCCTTCATCTTGCGTGTTTTCCATGTATATGACCATTGCCTGTTCCTTGTTTGACTTCTCTTTTGAATATGCCTTTTTTTTATTATTTCTCTTTGGCTTTTTTTTTTTTTAACCATTTTTCCTGTTTTGTAGATTTCCCTATGGCATTGTTGACTTGTTTACTAAATAACAACCATAAATGGATTCTGTCTCTGCTTCAGCCTCACTATCATTACAGAATACTTTGCCTCTGATGAATCCAGCAAAGGTTACTCAACTCCAAACGGCATTTAAGATGCTGGAATGTTATAAGGACAATTAAACAAGTTAAAAGTGGCAAATAACTAAATGAGTGGCAAATTGATTGCTACATTCTCCTAGTACACCTACGGTTTGTTGGATCGTTTGATGAAGTTTGATGGATCTGTTGATCAATGCTGTGGTTTCATTCACCAAGTCAGTGTATATATTGATGGTCAGAAACAGCAGTTTGTGTCTGAAGAGATGAAATGTACATTTCTTATGTCACTGCTATCTGGAAAAGCAAGCAGGCTCACTGCACTGCTGCTGACTTTTCTATTGAAATTAGAATGCTTGCTGCTCAAAGCAGATGGAATGGTGTCACTCTCAAGGCTATATACAAACAGAATTTATCTATGGAGCTCCAAGGTGAACTGGCTTGGAAGGGAGAGGTATTGTTCTTGTTTCAAGTTTCATTACTTTGTCCATTCACATTGATAATTTGCTAAGAAACACACCCAAGAGAAAACCCAAATCATGTTCTCCAAGTCCAGTCATCTAAGTGCCAAGTAAATATGGAACTCAGTGACACATGGGTCACAAAGGAGGAACGAGTGCATCGGCAGCCAAAAAACATGGTGAACCACGCCATTCCAACATGTTATGTCAGCACAAGACCTGGGAACCCATTGCTCCTAAGCACTGGGTGAGTGTTGACCATTTTGTACTGTTGTGAATTTCTAAGACGAGACAAAACCAGGGAGGCTTTCGGGTATCTTCAAAGCAGAATCCTTTAATAAGAACTCGGCATAGCTGTGGCGTTCATCGAAAGATCTTTTTTCTAGTGCAGCTACGCACTCAATATATACATTTTTACAGACAGTGATACATATAGGTGGGGACAAACCTCAACAAAGCATGCAAATGAAGTGTTGTTGTCAGTGGGGTAAATTGCATCTCCAGCCCCGATCTCATCAGCATATAAGTACCCATTCATGCTACATTTTAGCATGAAAACAAAGCGTGCAAATCAAGTACTGGAGCCAGAACCCGTCCTGCCACTTGACCAGCCTGAAAGTGTTAACTAGCCATTTGTTAGACAATAGACACAACTGACAATTTGCATTACTTTGGAGACATGTTCTTGTATTTCACATATAGGCTCCCTCAGAATGCATTTTACAATGCAATTTATATATTTAAAGAAATTTGTAATCTTTCAGTACAAACCTCAAATTCTTTCACTCTTCTAGTACGGCTTGCCATTAAGAGATCTTTCCTTCATTTAACAGCACTGATTGACTTTGGGGCAGCGGTCTGAATGCCAAGAAGTTGTTGAAAGGCATAACATCACAATTGAACCATATATCCCTACCATCAGAATTACTGCCATGAATGATAGCCCCAATAACAGAGACAAACTGAACAAATCTCCTTGACACAACATGAACGTTGGTCAACATTTTGTGTTGTGTGAAAACCAAGATTCCTGCCATTCATCAAGACCTCAATAAAATGTTTAGCAAGATCAAAGCTGCCCAGTTACCCCATCATGGTGCCTGGGATTGTACTATTGATGTTCTCAATGTCATGCCTCTCAAAAGTAAATTTTATCCTCTCTAACCTCAAGAATTCCAAGCTATGGAGGAGTACATTGAAGAGGCCCTTAACAATGGTTTCATCCATCCTTCCACATCTCCAATGGCTGCTGGGTTTTTCTTCAATGAGAAGGATGGTGGCCTATGCCCATACATAGACTCCAGAGACCTGAACAATGTCACAATCAAGTTCAGATACCCACTTCCTTTAGTCCCTTCGACATTTGAACTACTACGAGAGGCAAACATCTTCACCAAACTTGGCTTGAGAAGTGCCTGCAACTTGATTAGAATCAAAGAGGGTGATGAGTGGAAGACTGCCTTTCTCACAGGGGGCACTATGAACATCAGGTTATCATCAAATCATTTATTTATGAAATCTTAAGAGATATACTAACTCAGTATTTCATCACCTACATTGATGATATCCTCATTTACTCAAACACTGAAGAAAAACACAGCATGTCAATTTTTCATGATTACTCAAGCATCAACTCTACATCAAGGCTGAAAAGTGTGAGTTCCATGTCAAGCAGACCACATTCCTCAGATAGAACATAAGTCACCAGAGAGTAGAGATGGATGATTCCAAGATCAAAGCAGTTACAAAATGGCCACAACCTACCACTGTCAAGTAACTTCAGAGATTCTTAGGATTTGTCAACTTCTATTCCCGCTTCATACTCAACTACAGTTTGATTGCAGCACCTCTCACATCCCTCATAAAAGGAAAACCATCAAAGATTAAACAGTCCCAAGGAGCCACCTCAGCATTCATAAGACTCAAAGAAAGTTTTCACATCACCCATCCTCAAACATCCAGACCCAAATCTTTTATTCATTGTTGAAATAGATGCATCTGACTGTGAAATAGGAGCTGTCCTTTCCCAACGCCATAGTGAACCCACCTAGTTATTCCCTTGCACTTTCTTCTCCCTCAAGTTAACATCTTCAGAGAGAAACTAATGGTGTAGGAAATAAAGAACTGCTCTCAATGAAGGCTGCTATTGAAGAGTGGAGGCATTAGCTAGAAGAATGAAACCACCCATTTCAAGTCATCACTGACCATAGGAACCTTGAATATTTAAAAAGTGGCAAAAGACGTCCACGTCATTAAATTGCATATTGCCCAGGCACCAAAAACAGTAAGGCTGATAGCGTTTCTCGTCGACATGACCCACCAGACAAAGACCATGCTCCAGAACCCATTCTGCCACTGTTTGTTATCATTCCACCTGTTATGTGAGACATAATGGAAGAAATCCAACAGGTCACTCAGAACAACCTTGTACCAGATAACTGCCTCCTTCATTCCCCAGTCTCCTCTCTATAGAGTCATGCAATGGGTACACACATCCATAAGCTCCACATATTTACAGGACCCTCAACTTCATTCAGAACTCATTCTCGTGGCTGCCATGTCTAAGGAGGTCACTGAATATGTTAAGTCAAGCCAAGCTTGTGCACAGTCCAAGACCCCCAAGGATCTCCTATCTGGTTTGCTGAAACCACTGCCAATTCCACAGCACCCATGGTCTTACCTGTCCATCAACTTTATCACAGATCTACCAGTGTCTGTTGATTGCTCAGTGATTTTGGTCATAATCGACAAGTTTAGTACCCATGAACGGGCTCCCCACTCCTATAGAGACATCTCAAGCTTTGCTTCACCATGTCTTCAGAGTTTATGGTCTTCCCGATGGGATTATGTCAGACAGAGGTACACAATTCACCTCCCAGGTCTGGAGGGCTTTCTGCAAGAACCTCCACATCAATATAAGCCATACATCTGTATATCATTCGCAGTGGAATGAGCGGATTGAGTGTTTTGTGTTCCTGGAGAAGTTCTGATGTGCCCTGACTTTTTTTTTTTTTTTCTTTTTTTTTTTTAATCAGTTGCTTATAAATGTATAGGTGGATAAAGTCTAATACCACAGTAAACAGCACAAACTGGGCTACAATAATATGTTAGCAACATTTATGTACATGATTTTGTTTTGGAAAAATAAATGTTTATGCGTGGTTAGCGAAAAACAAAATAATTAAGTCACTGAAATGAAAAAACTTCATGAGAAACTCACAGACTATTTGTTCACAAGACCTTTGAGAACTGAATCTTGTAGCCTAGATTTTTTGTTTCAAAATTATGTGAAAATCTGATTGTTTACTTGCTTCAGAAAACAATATATTCCTTTAAATTTTCTAAGAAAATTTTCAGTCAAAAGAGTTTATGCGAGGAGGCATGAACTATCATTACAAATGCAGAGGCTCGATAAATTAGCTGCATAATGAGCCATGTGACTGAGGGGAGAGGAGGAGGACAAAACATTTTCTGTTTTTAGTTTATTGGGAATATCTAGCTATCACACAAAATAACTTAAAGGGCCCTGAACCCCCCTGTCTCTGCAGGGTGTTTTCACACCTCTAGTTTGAAAAAAGTAAGAAAAGTGGGTCTGTCCAGCTTTGTTTATGTGGAAGTGTCCAGCGGCGAAAGAAGGAAGGGTTTGCATGAAAAGGGGAGTTTCATTACATGCATAAAAAAGCTAAGCAGCAGTGTTTACAGCGGATCTGAGTGCTGTGTGGAAGTGGAGGATTTCTCTCCACCAGATTCCCCTCACTCACATTATCTGGTTGATGACAGTGCAGGTCCACTGCCTTATCAGTTTGAAACTTTCAACAAAAACTCGCCTGTGAATGCAGAAGAAAAAGAAGATGTCCCAAGGTCTACATAATCCTGGATGTGAGACTGATTTGTGAAAAACCCCAGTGACAGACGAGGCTTTGCATTGACTGAACTTCAACTGTGAAAGTTGAGGGTGTGCTGATCCTGCCAAAATGGAAGCTATCCAGAATTTCCAATTCCCAGAAATCTGAAGGAACTCCATATGTTTCTGGTTATGCGTGGTTGGTACCATAGGTACATTCCCAATTTTTCAGCCATCACAGAATCATTATAGGCAATCCCTGGAGCGAAAAGGAGTTCGTTTTCAGTAGACAGCAGAGTGTCAGGCTGCTTTTGACTGAAAGTGTACCTTTCTTCTCCACCTGTACTTAAACACTATAGGTTTAGGTGCTGTTCTTTCACAGCGGCCCTCCACATTTGGTGCATCTGAGGACGTGTTGGCAAGCTATACTCTAACCACAGCAGAGAAAAAAAAAAATTCATGACAGAACGTGAATGTTTGGCAGTTGCTTGGGGTGGTAGAATGTTGGTGAAGTTATTTAGTCTTTTACTAATCTTACATTTAGTCTCCATTCTTTGGGTGTTTAATACTACCAAGACAAACTCTCATCTAATTCGCTGGGCCTTGAGGCTTCAAGAATTTTAGTTCATTCTGGAGTATCGAAAAGGGAAACTTGATAATCTTCCATATGCTTTGTTTCAGATTATAGTACTCCTGACAATCTTCCAATGCTGCCTGCATATGTACACAAGCAAAGTATTGATAGCATAGTGTCGCTTTTTCCTCTCTGTGATGAGGGTATTTGGGCTACATTACACTGAACTGAACTAACTGAACTTCAACTGTGACAACTGAAGCAGTTTCAGTTGACTAGAACTTCTATATTAACGCTGCTTTGACACAATATTCATTAATTTATTAGTCCCTTATTTATCAGGGGTCACCACAGCGGAATGAACCTCCAACTATTCTGGCATGTTTTACGCAGCGGATGCCCTTCTAGCCCCAACCCAGTACTGGGAAACACCCATACACTCTCACCACATACACTCTCACATTCACATACATATACTAAAGCCAATTTCATTTGATTCAATTCACTTATAGCACATCTTTGGACTGTGGGGGAAACCGGAGTACCCTGAGGAAACCCACATGAACATGCAAACTCCACACAGAAATGCCAACTGGCCCAGCTGGGACTTGACAGTGCTGTGAGGTGACAGTGCTTACCACTGAGCAACCATGCCACCCTTACTTTTTAAGTTATTACATTATTATTATTTTTTTTAATCAACAAGTTATTAAGTTATTAGCTTAAGATGTTTTGTGAAAAAAGACACTGATTTACAAAATTCCTTTAACAGAATCAGTTTTCCATACTGAATGTTCATCTGAATCAAGAATATTTAAACTCAAATGTATTTGAAGACAATGTGCTGAATCATGCCAACAGCCTGCCAAAACATAATATTGTGTTAAATCATGCTAAACATGTTAAACATTGCAAATTATATTTCATTAGCCGAATATGACCAAAAATTACATTAAAAAAAATAAAAATAAAGAAAAAATCCTAAACTACTAATAATCAAACTGTAATTAATAATGTTAAAATGTCTGAGAGCAAATTGTTTGACGTCTGATTTAAGGCTAACCTTTACAGAAATACAGAAAATTATGTTTGTTCTGAGATAAAAAAAAAAAAACTAAAAAAAAAAACTGTCGTGTTGTGTATGTATGCATACATAGTATATATAATCAGTCAAATCAGGCAAAGTGTTTTTCATATTGAATATATTTTAATGCTGCATAAATTATTTAGAGATTAAATATTGAAGCGGAAAGGTATGTCCACATCTTTCATCTGGTTTGTATAGTCTTCATCAAACATCTTGGACTGAGCTGGGGTGAAATGGTTTACCCAGTCACCAACCTCTCCTGTGCAAACAAACACACTTAGTCATTCATTTTGAACACCAAATACATATTATATATTGTTTGTTTTTTATTACTACTGCCATTATGATTGGTCTAATATGTTACAACAGCCAAACCATATTTAAATCTTAAACAACAATTATATTATATTATATTATATTATATTATATTATATTATATTATAT